>RJWM01029947.1:0-23884 GCA_004363535.1 Dasyprocta punctata | reverse complement strand
CCCCTCTCCTTTATTCCTTTCATTTTCTCTAATAGCCTCCTTCTTTGTTCTTTTGTGCTCTCTTTCTCTCTGACTCATGCAAGAAAACATGCAATATTTGTCTTTCTGAGTCTGACTTGTTCACTTAGCATGATGATCTGCTGTTCCATCCATGTTCCAGAAAATGACATGATTTCATTCTTCCTTATGACTAAACAATATTCCACTGTGTATATATACCATATTTTCTTCATTTATCATTCGATGGGCACTTAGGCTGTTTCCATAGCTTGGCTATTGTAAGCCACGTAGCAATAAACATGAGTACCAGGCATCATTTTTTTAAAATTACTTTTAATTGGCAGCTAATTTTCATCTCTCTTCTAATTTTTACAGAAGTTATAATAATGTATGTCACACATGTAAGGTGGAGGGGGTACACACCTGTAATCTGTAATCCCAGCTCTTGCAGAGCTGAGGCAGGAGGATCACCATAAATCCAAGGCCAGCCTGGGCTACACTGAGTTCCAGGCCAGACTGAACTACAAAGTGAGACTGTCTCAAACACACACACACACACACACACACACACACACACACACACACACAGTCAGGCGAAGGACACAGCAAGTTTACCTGCAATCGCCAAGAAAATACCTGTGATCATGACTTCTCTTACTACATAAAAAATATTTGAGTACTGGAGGGAAATGGGAAATATTTTCTCACCTTTTATTTTCCTCTGAGAATCTTTACTAATCTGGACATCAGGTCTCTTCTTCAAACCTGAAACCCTCCATCTCACTTGTTCTCAGGAGAGTAGAAATGAAATCTTTCCACATAGCTTTAAGCAAGTCCAATGGACAAAAAAGCATTTAGAAAGATAGACCCATTAATACATTGGCTGATATCCATAAGTCTAATGTATCATTCAGGATTTAATTAAACTCAGCATCCCAAAATCCTAATAAGGCAATGAGAATGATCACCTCCACTATAGAGCCTAAAGCCACAGGAAACAACAAGAAAGTCTGTAACGTGCAGGTCCCAAAGTGACATAAGGAAAATTTATCATCTCTGAGCCTCCACATGTCACCCACAAACCAGATAGGTTATATACCCCACCCCCTGAGCCATGAACTCAGGGCCCTTTGTGCTTCTTCATAACACAAAAAATACATGCACTATACACATATTTATGCTTCATGTCTGTCTTCCCTGCTAGTTCATAACCACTGAGAAAGCAAGGAATATTATCTATATTGCCCGCTACTTTTTTGTAAAAAAAAAAAATGTAAGCACTGATTCCCACACAGGGTAGAGACTGGTAAATATTTTCTAAGTAAATAAATAAACGCCTCTCCCACTTCCCCACCCAACTCTCTGGCAGCCTATTGTGCTTTTTCTCTACTTCCTCCTTTTGAGATTGTCCTAGTTCACTTGAATATACCTGTAAAAATATAAAGGTACCTCAACCTACCCATCCACTAAAGAAGGCCTTGGGGTTTGTTGGGGTAATGTTATTCCAACTACTTTTATTGAACATTCATTTTTATTAAAGGTTTTATGTATGCTGCCTCATTTTTTCTGAACAATAACCTTACTGCAGACTCATGGGTTTTGGAGGCTGAACATCTTGTCCAAGATTACACAGTTGGAGGGGAGTGAACCAGGGCTGAAGCTCAAATACATCTGAATTGAGTACCGCCTAAACAGTTCATTGTACTACCTGCCTGGAAGTGACTTTGTTACTTTGAAAGAACTGTTGGCTTTCCAGCCCTTCTCCAAGCACTGCTACCATTCATCCACTATTCAGTAGCCGCATCTGAAGTTTGACTTCTTGCCTCCTGGCTCCCTTATACCCAGCAGGCTGCCTTCAGAGACCTTTAGCATCTAGAGGAACACAGCCAGAGCTTCTCAAAGTCATCACCCACCGGGAAATAAGCTAAAAGGCTAAACTCCTTTCCAGTTGTCTATCTTACCTTATCTGAGATATGGTAACAGTACTGACACAGTACACAGCATAGCCTGGCTGTCTCAGCAACTGCATTGACACTAAAGTTTGCGAAAGAATCATTTAAATGCCAAACACATATTCTCTTGGCACTTGAAACAGGTTCCAGATGGTGGAAGTGGTTGAATACTAATTACTTTTACTCAAGGACATTTGAAGATCATCTTTCTCCTGTTTCACATTCTCAATAATATGTTCCCAAATATTTCACTCCCTAATTCTGGAAAACAAGTAAGTACATTGGTAAAATCTGTACTTTGGGTGATATTAATGACATCTCTTTTCTTCAATTATTTATTGGACAAATACTTACTAAATGCTTATGATCCAAGGGAATAAGCTAGATGCTGGGGAGAAAGTGATAAGCCAAAACTAGTGCAGTTTCTACCCTTAAGGTGCATAAGTCTAGTCAGAGAGAGGACATGAATCAAAATGTAAACCTCCAACTCTGAGACTCCTATGTGAGAAGTGGGCACATGGTCCAGTGAATGCATTTCACAGGGCCAGATCTTGAGGTTGGGAAGATTCCCCTGGCTCCATGACACTGATGTGCCAGGAGCTGCATAGGTAAGGAGGAAAGGGTGATGCTTGCTAGGGAGAGGTAATAGCAAGAACAAAGATGGTACAATGGAAAGGACCATGGCAAGGACAAGGGAGTTCAAGTCTGTATCACTGGGGGAGTGTGGTATGAGGTGAGGCTGGGGAGACCCACCAGGGCTAGATTCCCCAGGACATGGAGAGCTCTGCTTAGGACATTTATCATTAAACTCAAAAGCAGTAGAAAACCATTGGTGGGCTGTGAGCCTGGAGGATGACACAATCAATTATCTCAAAAACATTACTTCAGTCTCATGGGAGTCATATAAGCTAGACTGCACTTTCCATATGAAATAGGAAAAATTAAGAATTATTGTAACCATTAGCAAAAACAATATGGTCTTTAAAGAGGTAAAGCAACTTTCCCCGAGTCAGAGGATACCAGAGATTAGAATACAGGATTCTCATCCATGTTCCTAAACTTCTAACATCCATTTTCAAAGATAGATAGATAGATAGATAGATAGATAGATAGATAGATAGATTAAAAAATGTTTGTCCGAGTCACACCAAACGAACCTTTTCCACACTGTCCAAGTACAGAAAACTCAATGAATGGCTAGGAATACTGACCACTTAACGTCTACCCTTAGGGATGGTTTGAGTCTTTCTATCTCCTCTTCTCATAGTACGATTTCCCATTTCTCCACACTAAGTCTCTTCTGACTTCCTACCTGCAATACACAAAGCAAAGATTATTTTCAGCGCATTTTCAGCATGACATAATCACCACAGACAAAATAGACCCTGCAGTCTATAAAAGAAAATATATACATGTGTGTCACTTGCTAAGACAAGTCTAAACCATGCTGTCATTGAGTCTATAAATCAGTCTTAAAGTTGTTTAGAGAAATCAGTTAGTGCTCTCTTAAAAATCAGTGCTTTCATTTATAAAATGAAAATAATGGCATCCACTGCCAATAATGAAGAACAGGTCATTGAACTAAAAGTCCTTCTAGGAACACTTAGAATAGCTGGAAAATGTAAAAAAAAAAAATCTGTTTGGCCCTATCAAGAACTAAAAATACTGCATAATGAAGTATTGCTATTCAAGAAAGATGAAGGTCTGGGGAAGTGAGCCCAGGTTTAGAAGTTTTTGCTCATTCTAGAGGGGTTGGTTGAGAAGTTGAGCAATGATTCCTGTAGATTCACTAAGAGAACTGGGGATTAAAGATCAGGAAAGAGATAGGGATAGGACATGATGAATCCTTACATGGGACTGGAACCTCATTAGGAATACACCAGAATAGTAAGACTAACGTTAAGACATTGCTTCTTAGTTTCAAAAAACTCACGGAAACTGGATTGAAGTAGTTACAGATTATTAGTGTCCTTAGGCACCTGACACAAGAAAATGTAAAATTCCCTGGAGGAAGATAGCATCACATCAATTATAGCACAGTAAAAATACTGTAATGTGCTGCACGTAACCAAAAGCAGCAATGCATATGAAGAGACAAAACAACATAATAAAAAAATCTACAGAAGCAATAAAATTAAAAGTAGATTACAGGGGCTCAAGCTAACAAGCACAAACTTTTTAATAGCTAACATGTTCAAGGAGGCTAAGAACTTCAGGCTAAGAACTAATATGTTCAAAGATGAGGCTAAGAACTTCAGTGAAAATTCCAGCATAGTGGTGCATACCTGTAATTCCAGCATGTAGAGGGGCTGAGGCAGAAGGATCATAAGTTTAAACTCAGCCTGGGCAACTTAGTGACCTAGTAAGACCCTGTTTCAGAATAAAAAAGGGTCTGTGACCAGGTATGGTGGCACACATCTGTAATCCTAGCACTCAGGAGGCTGAGGCAGGAGCATAGTTACAAGTTCAAGACCAGCCTGGGCTACAAAGGGAGTTCAAGTTCAGCCTGAATGGCATAGTGAGACCCTGTCTCAAAAAAGACCCCCCACCAAAAAAAGGCTCTGGGTTTAGTATCCTATACACACACACACACACACACACACACACACACAGATGCACACACAGAGAGATGTGCACACACATACACACACACACACACAGGCATGCACACACACACAGGGCAAGGAAAAAAGGGAAGGAAAGAAAGGGAAGGGAGGCCAAGGGAAGGGAAGGGAAGAACATCAGTGAAGAAATGAAAAACACTTCTTTTAGCCTGACATGGTGGCGCACGCCTTTAATCCCAGCACTCAGGAGGTTGAGGCAGGAGGATCGTTGTGAGTTGGAGACCATCCTGGGCTACAAAGTGAGTTCAAGGCCAGCCTGAACTGCACAGTGAGACGCTGTCTCAAAAAATAGGGCTGGGGATTTAACTCAGTGGCATAGGCACCTGCCTGATAAGTGTGAGGTTGTGAGTTTGATCCCAAATACAAAAAAAAAAAAAAAAAAAGAAAGAAAGAAAGAAAGACACTACTTTTAAAAAAGAACTAATGAAGCCAGGTGTGGTGGTATGGACCTATAGTCCCTGACAATTGGAAGGGTGAATTGGGGGAATCACCTGAGTTGGGAGTTTAAGATCAGCCTGTGCAACATAGTGAGACCTCCATTTGAAAAAGTAAAGATTTTAAAAAACGCAAATTTTGGAACTGAAAATGCAATAATCAAGATTAATCATTCAGCTGGGCATAGTGGCACATGCCTATAGTCCCAGTACTCAGACAGAAGCAAGAGGATCACCACGAGTTTGAGGGCAGCCTGGGATACATAGTGAGACCCAGCCTCAAAAAAAAAAAAAAGTGAATGAATAGGCTTAAGAGAGGAGCAAACTAAGACATAAAGAAAAAATATTTAGATAAAGCATCAAAAAAATGAAAAATGCATCTGGATACATAAAAAAATAAAAAAATGAAAAAAATAAAAAAATGAAAAATATATCTGGATACATAGTAGAAACACGGTATGCTTCGAAATTTTCTGCTATAACATATATATGAAATTCCAGATGAGAAAGAATGGAAAGAAAGGCAACACTTAAGAAACAGTGACAAAAAAGAAAAAAGAAAAAGAAAAGAAACAGTGACTGAGAAATTTTCAAAAACAATGAAGACCCTAAAATCTTAAATTCAAGAAATACAACTTCAACAAGATAAACATAAAAAGAAATCTACATGGAGGTACAGTGTAATAAAAACACTTAAAATGAAAGTCAAAAAAAATCATGAATATAGCAAGAGGGGGAAAAAAAGACTTATTACTTTAAAAAGAGCTAAAATTCAGTGACTGTTGACTGCTCAAGCACAGACAATAGCATGGTAACTTTAAATTGCTGAGAAATGCCACATGTACACTAGGTCAAGAATTTAAAAAGTATATGGCACTAAAAATTCTACAAAAAATAAAAATATACTTAAAAGGTATTATGAACAACTCTATAAAAGTTATGAAAATTTAGATGAATGGACAAATTGACAGAGAAATAAAACTTATCAGAACTGGTACAGTAAAATAAAAAATAAAGTTATAAAACTACTAAAGTAATTTAATTCATAATTAAAAACCTCCCAAATAGTAAGTTGTAGGTCCATATGGATTCACAGGGACTTCAAATATTTAAGAAAAGAAACAATGCTACTTTTTATACAAACTCTTTCCAAGAAAAGAAAAAAATGAATCTTCAACTCTGTTTTTTGAGGGTGGCCCAACCATGACTTGAAACCCATTAAGAATATTATAAGAGGGACTCCAGGGAAAGAAAGATGTGCCTCTCGAGAACCTGCCCTGTGGGTCAGAGAGGCTCCGACCAGAAGAAAACTAGTCTGCCTTCCTGGTAACTGCACAACCGGCGTGGATTCCAGGGAGAGAAAGGTGTGCCTCCTGTACACCTACCACCCACATGGGCTAAGAATCAAGGGACCCATCCCCCATAAGCAAGCTGCTGGTCTGGTGGACCGGTTAATTTGATAGCAACTAAGGTACATAAAGCAACTAAATGCTTGTATTGTTTAGTTGATTTTGCAGGCCTGGGGCCGGCAGTCTGAGCCTCTCTTGGGAAGATGACAGTATGCAATGTAGCAAATATGGGGGATTTTCCTCTGTCTTGTCTTTGAGGCCCAATATTGTTCTCATTGTTTTGCTTTATTCTGATTAATTTTTCTTTTTTTTGGCATCATTTCATATTCTGTTTTTATTGGTTTTATTGTGTTTTGTTTTTGGTTTGATTTTTCTATATCTAATGAAATGATCAACTATTCTGAAAATAACAAGATATATTATAGTAGCTATTGTTTTCATAGCATCTTTCTTTGAGGTTCTGTACCAATTCTACTGCTTTGTTTTGACTGACTTTGTTCTGTTATGTTTTGTTGGATTTTACTACCTTTAAAATAAAAAAAAGAATATTATAAGAATGAAAAGCTTCAAACCAATCTCACTCATGAACAGTCACAAAATTGTAAGCAAAGGTAAACCAGATCCAATAATATCTAAAGAAGTGAATACATCATAGCCAAAGTGGGTTGATTCCCTTAATGTCAGGTTTGCTTAACAATCAAAAATCAATCAGTCATAATCATATGACATCTCAATACATGCAGAAAGTGCATTTCCTAAAGTGTGTTACATATTCATCATTACCTTAAAAAACTCACAGAAAACTAGGAGTGAAAGGCAACACTGGGGATTAGGCTCAGCAGTAGAACTTGTTTAGCATATATAAGAACCTGGGTTAATCCAAGGCATCGCAAAGATAAAGGAGGAGGTAAAGAAAGCTTCATGAGGAGAAGACGATTATTATTTCTTAAAGAATTTATGAAAAAGCATATTGGTGAAAACTTACAAGTTTTTCTTATAAGAATGGTACAAGATTACTCACTATCACCTCTTCTTTATGACATTGTACTGGTTGGCCTAATAAAGGAAGAAAATTGAATGAAGTAGAATGAATAAATGAAGAAATAAAACCATCATCATTCTTTAACACATAATTAGTATATGTAAACAGCAAAAAAATCCTACAAACTATTGGGACTAGTGAATAAATTTAACAAGGACAATTTTTTAAAAGCAATTGCTGTCTCGATTTAACAGCAAGAAACAGAAAATGAAATTCTCAAACAACACTTTAAACCTCTTTATGTTTGAACTTCGTGAATGTACTGTCTACTCAAAAATGTTTCTGAACATAGTTTCACGTGAAAGGATAATTTTTACAATAACGTCAAAAAACAATAAAAATAAGTCCTTAGTATGAGTCATTAGAGCAACTGCTTGAATTGAAAACTCACCACACAAATCTCCAAAAAAATCCTGCGATCATTAAAGAGAACAAACAAAATACTCATACTTCAATCATTACCAGGATATAAAATAATCAAATTATGAGGTTAAATATGCACCAAATCTTAACAAAGCAACTGTTAGAATTCCAAGGTGACGGGAGCAAAGAGTGACTAGGGGGAGACGAGAAGTTTTTAAAAAATAGACCTGTGAATTATGCTGTGGCACAAGGCCCAGTGCCCACAAGGATTTTTGGGTCCATATAACACTCTGTTGTTGCCACCTCGAAATTCTTAATTTTGTTTTTTAATTGAAGCTTGGAAAGTGGAAGTCTGATGCCATGCTGCATGGGAATTCTGAACCTCAAAGTGAGTACAAATACAACGTGTTATGTCTACAACTGGACCATGAGGACACAACAACCCCAAGAGGACACATTTTTCATTTGACCTAGAACCTGCAGAAAGAAACAGTTGTCTTCTAAGAAACACCAACATCCAGGGAGCAAACTCACAGCCTTTCTTCCGTGGAGAGGGAAAGAGGGAGAAACCCACCACAACCTTTTCTCTCAGGCAGCTGCTGTTGGTAGAATGTGGGTTTCTTGAGCAGTGAAATAGAATCACTTGTGCAACTTTTATACAATGTTTTCATTGCTTTGACAAAGAAGGAAATACATATGCAGGCATAAGCTAGGAAATATCAGTTGTGTGATTTGGAGGATTCCTATTGTGGGATAAAAGCTTTACTGTTTGTGTTTCAAATTGCTACTGCACAATATAAAAATGAATTACAGTATTCATCCTAATGATTTAACTTTTTCTTTTCTTTGTATAACATTAAGTAGCAAACTTTTAAAATGAAAAGTTGAAAGAAGGAAAAAGGCTTTATATTTTAGAACCTTTAATGACATTTTTCTTGTTTTATGAATAGAGGTTTCTGTACTTTCATTTTATACAGGCCCCATGTATTTTCTTAAATACATATTGAGAAAATGTGTCAGTCTTGTGAATGAGTTAAAGAAAAGACAGTCTGTCTGTAAAGAAAAGAGACACAAATGCAGAAGGATGGAGCTTGACTTGGTCCACCAGGCCCCAACCATCACACAAGATCCTGTGATTGGAATGAGCAACGTGGCTCTTGCTTTGTTTAATATTCTACTATTGTTCTTCTAAAGTTCTAAATAAATTTTAAACAAGGGGTTCCACATTTCATTGTGCACTGATTCCAGGTAGAAATCTGAAAGTTGAAATGGAATTGCAGATATCAGAGGAAACTTACGCTTGTAATGGTTAGCATATATATACACATACCCTACCAATTATATAGTGTTATTTGTATGTATAACTAGATGTACACACATCTATTTATACTAATTATGGCCACTGAAAGACCCTAAAAGCAATGACATATCGTGGCAATGAATTCACTTACAACTACATCCAGAAACAAAGGCTAGCTGGGTATGGTGGCACATGCCTGTAATCCCAGCCCTCAGGACTTGGGAGGCTGTCTTTGTTACTTTTCTCTCATTACAGAGACAGAATACCTGACACCCAAAATTAGGGAAGGAAAGGTTTATTTCTTACAGTTCTTGGGGGTTTCAGTCCATATTCAGCTGGCTCCAAGGCAGCGTGGCAGCGCAGCCATTAATGGCGACCACCAAACAGTAAGGGGAACTGCAAGAGAGAGAAAAGACACCTTCCTCTCGCCCTTACCCTGCATGTTGGTTCCACCCCTGGGCAGGTGCAGCACTAACATCACCAATCCCAGTGCTAGACAACAAACCAATCACGAATGCCAGACTCATCCACATCCATGTCATGATTACATGAGACTTGGGGGAGCCACAGGACCATAAACCATAGCACTCCACCCTTGACCTCCAAAGACTCATGTATATCCTTTATACAAAAGACATTTAGTCCATTTCCAAGAGTTGCCACAGTTCTAACAGTTTCAACATTGCTGAAAAGCCCAAGTCCCAAATCTCCTCCAAGATCTATCGCAAACTCTTAACTATAACTCCCTGTATAAAGGAAAACAAGTTAAACACTTCCAAAATGCAAAGGTACAAGATAAATATTACCATTCCAAAAGTTACAAACAGGGGAATACAAAGCATTGGAACCAAATCAAGTCCAAACTCCAGCAGGGCAAACACTAAGTCCTGGAATTCTCTGCTCAGCATCTGAAGTAATCTGGTTGCAAACTCCAAAAGGCTTGAGTGAGTCCACTCCAACAGCACTTCCAGAGGTTTTAACTTCCATAGCTTCTCTCTTCAGCCCACTCTGCTCAGTTTTTGTAGCTTTCCTTGGATGATCCACGTTCCTGGCTTTTCCAAACTTCTGGGTTTTCTATTGCACCCTTGGCTTCACCCTTACAGCTTTACATATTGCCCTCTGAAGGTGGGGTGGAAGCTGCCTTAGCCCTAGAGCTAGTGCATTTTCATTGCACTTAAAACCAGTGCTGCATGGACACCACCAAGGTCCATTGCCAGCTAGAACAGTAGCCAGGCTTTCCTCTCTCTTGTCTGTAGGTGTCAAGGGCCTGGATTGCTGAGCTCTCTGAACCAGAGTATGAGGAAAAACTTCTCTACGCTGCTGCCATTCTGGCATCTGGTGTGACTGCATCCATTCTGAAACCTTTTGTGGCCTCTGTCACCACTCTGGAACATGGCACTCTGCAGCTGTTTCCTCCGAGCAAACTTTTTCACTTTTGCCAGCTTGCATCTGTAAAGGGTGGAGGCCTGCTTCTTCCCAGGATGCCCCCAGGCCATCTTTTTTATTTCTTTGTTCCTTCTCAGCAATTGAGGTCTCAGCTGTATCTTTAAAGTCCACAGCTTCCTGGCCAAACACAATGTTTTAAATCACCCTGCTGGGCTGTTTGCTCTTGATTCACAACATAAATCTGGCTAAAAGCCCCCAACAATAGCCACACCACAGCCTCAACATTTGACCACCTTGAAATTTTCTTTGCCAGATTAATCAGTCCATTGCCCTTAGTCTCAGGCAAAGTATCTGGACATTAGCAAAATGCAGGCAAACTTTCTGCCAATCCATAACACACATCATGTGGAGTCCAACAACCCATGCAGTCCTTCTTCCCAACAGAAACCTCCTGAGCCTGGTCTTTACCAGCAGGTTTTCTATCAGCTTTCTGGTCTCCTGAGCTCTGACCAGAATCTCCCCTACAGAACAGACTAAGCTGTTCCAACTCTATGCATTCAGACAATATCTCTGAACCTTTCCAAACTCTTCCCACAAGCCATTTCCAATGGATCTTGAAACCACATGGTCAGAAATAGTCACAGCAATGACTCCACTCCTGGTACCAAATTCTGTCTTGGTTACTTTTCTCTTGTTGCTGAGACAGAATACCTGACACCCAAAATTAGGGAAGGAAAGTTTTATTTCTGACAGCTCTTGGGGGTTTCAGTCCATATTCAGCTGGCTCCAAGGCAGCATGGTGGGGCAGCCATTCATGACAGCCACCAAACAGCAAGGGGAACCATGACAGAGAGAAAAGACACCTTCCTCTCGCCCTTACCCTGTGTGTCGTTCCACCCCTGGGTGGGTGCAGCACTAATATCACCAATCCCAGCACTAGACAACAAACCAATCATGAACACCAGACTCATTCGCATCCATGTCATGATTACATGAGACGTGGTGGGGCCACAGGACCACAAACCATAGCAGAAGCTGAGGCAGGAATATAACCATGAGCTCAAGGCCAGCCTGAGTTACATAGCAAGATCCTGTCTCAAAAAAAGAAAAAAAAAAGGAGGAATGAAAGAAAGAAAAAGAAAGATAAGAAAAGAAAAAGAAACACAAAACAGAATCAAAGACTTATTGGAGACACAGCTGGTTTGAGGACTGAGATGAGCAGAGAAAGTACAAGAGGAGCCTAGACTTTCATAAAAGGACTCAGGAACCAATTTAAAAATGTCTCATCTCCCCAAATCTGGGAAAATTTCGGCAACAAAATAAATAAGGACAGTAGTATATTATAATTTATTAATCCTATTGGAATCCCTGAGTCTATAAAATGATAAATTAAAAAACAAATAAATAAGGAAATAGGAAACAAGAAATAAGAGAGGACTTTATCTGACAGTGGGATGCCAGGTGTAGAAGGAGTGGTAGAGTTAAAAAACTTGTCCTTTTGCAATACTGTGGTAAATATGACCAAGGCATCAAAGAATGCTAAAAATAACAGGGAAGTTGGATGAAGGACAAGATAGTTTCATGTTCTTTACTAACTACTGTCATATAGATTACTTATGAGCTTCAAGAGGGACAAAGGTGAGTATATATCATGGAAAACTGGATAATACTTTGGGCAGGTTACCAAATTATTACCACTGAGAGACAGGTAACTATCCCATGCCTTCAGATGTGATACACTGAAAGAGAGGTGACACAACTTATACACTATGCCAGCCAGGGGTGCCTAACCTGAATTTTATTAAATGTGAGATAACTCTAAATTGAGACACATTCAGCAAAATAGCCTAATGGTCTTCAGTATAATGAAAGACAAAGTTTAAGGAACTGTGCCAAATTAGCAAAGACTGATACAAAATGATAATTAAATTTAATATGTATCCTGTATTATAGTTTGGACTGCTAAAGAAAAAATGGTATATAGGACATTACAAAGACAACTGATGAAATTGGAAGTTGGACTATGTTAGATACACATAGTCTATCTTAAATTTCCTGAATTTGCTAATTGTGCTATGTTTATATGAGAGACTCCCTCAGTTCCTAGGGGTGAAGTGGCCTGACTGATGCAACCTACTCTCAAATGATTAAGAAAAAAGAGAAAATTAAAAATAATATATGCATGTAAACAGCATGAGAAACACAGAGCAACATCATAACCAACTAAGTGGGGCAAATTTTCTTTTAATAGTGAATCTGGGAAAAGGGAACAAGGAATTTCTGTCTGCTATTCTTATAGATTTTCTGTAGGTTTAAAATTATTTGATAATAAAAACCAAAAGCAGATATCTAAGGACACATGTTATAAAATATTTGTAAAACCTCTGGATGGAAGACATAAATATCAAGAGAAAGAAAAAGTAAATAAATTGGCCACTTTTTTTTTTTTTTTTTTTTTTTTTTTTTTTTTTTTTTTTTTTTTTTTTTTGGTACCAGGAATCAAACTCATGACCTTGCACTTGCCAGGCAGACACTGTGCCACTGAGCTATATCCCTGGCCCAATAATCCACATTTATGTTGTAAAAATACATGTTCTTTCCAATGTTACCTATAGAGTCAATACCATCTAAATAAAAATCCTTGAAACATTTTAATGAAAACTTAAATATTTACTCCAAAACCAAAAGGAAATCAAATGAGCCAAAAATAAGACAAAAAATCAAGGTAGTCAAATAAAAACAAAGTACAATGGGATACTCTACCAGATATTAAACTTCATGTTAAAACTATATTAAGATACTGTGATACTGGCATAAGTGTGAGCACATAAATCAATGATCCATACTACAGAGTACAGCAACAGACTCTCCAGACTTATTACAAGGGTGGCACTGAAAAGCAGTGAGGAAAGACAATCTTCCTACCCAAATTAACTCCTATATGCTGCCCTGGAATTCTGGGACTGGGACTCTTCATTTCTTCTATACCAGTTGGTCCCCTGGTAAAGTCCACAGTAAAGATTGTTACAGGGAGACTGGAATACAGGAGAACCAAAGAAGATGATGCCTTCTCCCTGCTTTACTTGTTCTGTAAGCATTTCCCCAGCAGCAGTATTTTGGTTCCAGCCTCCAGAAACAATCTCATCACAACCCCTCAGAGATATCAGTCCCAGCTGGGCAGCATCCAGTAAGTATGCACACATAAGAAAAAATGTCATCGGCCGGGAGTTTGGCTCAGTGCCTTAAGCGCCTGCCCTGGCAGCCGCAAGGTTGTGAGTTCAATCCCCGGTGCCGCAAAAAAAAACAAAAGAAAGAAAAAATGTCATCCATATAGGAAGGACAGAAGGAAGGAAGGACGAAAGGAAGGAAGGGAGAAGGGAAGGCAGGCCGGCAGGCCGGCCATTGGGAAGGGTGTATTGAAATATGAGTGGGTCTAATGGAAATCTTGCAGCCTTAAGAGCATGAACATTCCTTCTGCACAGTTCTCTTTGCCCAGAATTTAACACAACACCTGATACAATATGGTTTGGTTTTGGTTTTTGATTTGTTGAATCAGGGTCTCATTATGTAGCCCAGGCTGGCCTTAAACCTGTAGCAATCCTCCTGCCTCAGCCTCCTCAATGTTGGGATTACAGGCATGCACCACCACCCCCAGGGATAATGTGATTTTATTTGTGGTAGGCAGGAAACTTGGTAACCAGTTTTGCAGACCTTTCCACATCCTTCATCAGTGTTTATTGACCAGGGGAAAAATGATGTCAACCTGGGTCAGTAATATCTACCACCAAGTAAGAAGAGAGTTCATTTCATTGACAAATTGAATGTTCTGCCAAGTCCAGCATTTCAGGTTGCAGACAAAACATGACAGTAGGTTTTCCACCCAGACAGTCCCCTACAGGGAGCAGAGTCCAGCCTAAGAGATATTCAAACAGGAAGAGGAGGCACTGAGCTAAGAGCATGTTTTCCTAACACAGCCTGAAATGACAGCCAAGCATCCGGAATGGAGACCAGTGAAGCCACAATTTCTAGTCCAGTATTATATCTAATTGCAGTCTTTAAGGTTTTGTTAATTCAAGGGAAACATCAGAAAATTCACTAAGCAATCTCTATGGTCCACTTAGTATGGCCTGTCTGGTTCCCAGCACAGCAGACAGACTCGCATCAACTGCACAGCCTATGTTCCCAGGCATGGCAAAGACCTTGTTGTGCTATGCTTTTGTTTTATTCCTATTTTAAAATAAAATATGCATGCTCATAAATCTGAGTGTCTCCTCATACCCCTTCACCTTATTCCCCATCTTAACCCCTCCTGTAGTAGTACGATATTTGAGCCTTTTCTTCCCGTCACACAAATACATGTGCACATTTTCTTCATTTAAAAAAATGAGAGGCTGGTCATGGTGGTGCACACCCATAATCCCAGCACTCAGGAGGCTGAGGCAGGATTACTCCAAGTTTGAGTCCGGCCTGAACTGCATAGTGAAACCCTGTCTCAAAAAGAAAAAAAAAAAAAAAAAAAAAAGAGATCGAACTGTATCTACTATTCAGTAACTCACTTCTTTTTACATTCAGAGCTTATTATAAAGAATTTCTGATGATGTTCCTAAAGCCCTATGTCATTCCTTTTGCTGTATAGTAAAGTAGGGACTCTACCCACACCCTGTTACGGTTTGTGTCTACATGCACCCCCCACCCAAAACCTCACGTAATCATAGATGGGGCTTTTCAAAGGAGGGCAGATCTAGAGTGTGTGATGCTAGGATCAAGGGTGTGTGATTACTTTAAATTAATCCACCAATTGGTTTGACACAGTTCTGGGTAGGATTAAAGGTTCCCGGATAAAATATAAGGAACAGAAAGAGGGCTAGTGTCACTTGTTGCTTGCTTCCTACTTGCTGTCTTCTGCCTGCCCTGCTTTACCATGGACAATTTCTCCTCTGCGATGACCCTCTGCCATGCCACCCTGCCATGGAGCAAGCCAACTAAGGACTGAAATTTCTATGAACTGTGAACCAAATAAAACTTTCCTCCTTTAACTTTGGGTGTCTGGTATTTTGTCTCAGCAATGAAAAAGTAACCAAAACATCCCCTCCAACTCCTTTGTCTTTTGGCATGTCCCTCGCAGGCTTGTGTATACTTTTGCTTCAGCTGCCTTTACCTGGAGCTGTCTTCTGAGATTTGTCTTTAGGCCTCTGGTCTGCAAGCCTCAGGAACTAGGAGCACTGAACCATTTTGAAAGCCCACTTTCTTATCTCCAATTGGTACAAGTTATACTCTAGAGCCCCCAGAAGGGATTGGGTGGGTGCCAGGACTTACTTGTTTCTTCTGTGGTCCTGTCCTACATTCCCACACCTTTACTGGATTTTCTTAGAAACATTTCCATAATAAACCATGTACACAGGAATTCTTGTGGCAGGGCATGTCTAGGGAGATGATCCAAAATGTGCAGTAGTCCACGGTACAGGATGTGCCATAGTTTACTTAACCAGTTTTACTATTTAGGAAATAGTACATCATTCCTAACCTTTCCTATCCCAGACCATGCGCACACATATCTGTGCACAGTCCTCCAACAGAGTCCTTAATTTCATCCCACCCTGAGCATTCTAATGAGTTACTTTGGTGGTCAAGTCAGTTGTCTGGCAACTTGCTGCCATAGTTTAAAAATAAGAATGTAAACACAACTGCAGAGACCCACTAGATTTATTAGTGACTGTGAAGATAAATGACTCAGTGTGCTTGTTGACTTTTCCTGGAGTTAAGATCAAAAAGTTCAACCCACACAACTTCCTGAACCACCCTAGTCTCAGATTCCTAACTAATCAATGGTTATCACAAACCCAGGAAGCAACAGGCTGGATCCTGCTATTTTATTTTCAGATCAATGACTCAGAAAGGTCCTGTGTCTGAGAAATCACTGGGTCTTACCTCTTAGGGTCTACCTCTTCCCAACTCCTGAAATGTTCCCAATTAAAGATGAAACTTGATGATGGGGAAACTTCTTACATGATGCTGCTGTGAAATTTTCTGGGAATTTAAAAAAAAAAAGAGCTCTAAAAAGGTTGAATCTTTTTAAAAAACCATGATCTAACACACACAAAATTATATTGGCAACATTTTTTGTTTAGAATTTTGAGAATAAACTAAACTTTCTCACCCTCTGGAAAATCACCAGACTACCTTCACACAGATCTGTTTGCCCAGAATCTTACACAACAGTGATTTGAATCCTTTATTCCATCCTCATGGAATGAGGAGCCCTCTCATCTCTCTCTGCACTCCATCTCTAGATTTCTACTCACTAAATAGTTTATAAATGAAGTTTCAGGATTACAGCAGCTCTATTCATATCAAATATGCCCAGCAGGAGCTCCACCTCATTTTTAAAGCTTTCCAGGGCAGGGTATAAAGTTGGTTCACTTACAACACACAGCATCATGTGAGAGGAGAGGTGTGGTGGTTGCCACCCTCAACTTGTATGGCAGCATGGCTGTGTGACAAAATATGAGAAGGTATTGCAGACCCGATCACAAACCTAAGACCAGCTTGGAACACATGCAGAGGGTGTCTCCTCTCTGTGTTATCATACACATCCTAGGAAATTCACTCTCTTCTTTCTTTCTTTCTTTCTTTCTTTCTTTCTTTCTTTCTTTCTTTCTTCCTTCCTTCCTTTCTTTTTCTTCCAATTAGAGATGACAAAGACGAGAACAAGTTGAGTTACCTACATCTCTCATAGTCTCCTAGTGACCCATCCCTTCCTGTCCTGAACACAAGATCCTCAGTTGTCTCTGTGAATTCATGCCTACTTGTCTGAGGGATACCAGATCAAGTCATCAAGAAATCTTCTCTAGAAAAACACTGTAGTCTTAATGCTGAGGATAAAATACAGACTGAGTTTAAAGGGCACAGGCCCTAAACTCTCAGAGTTAGAAGAGAATTTAAGGAATAACAATTTTTCTGAGTTTACGTGGCTAACCCCAAACTAGCTCATTAGTGGCAAGTCAGAGACTGCAGCCCGCTTCCCTTGCTCCTGGCCTGGGGCTCTTTCCACCATAGCCAATGTAATTAGAAACACAAAGAGTTCGGGAGAGAACAAGCTAAATGTCAAGGCTACCCCATCATTCTTGCCAACACTCTCTTTAATTCTTGATGCTGCTGATGTTGACAGAATGCTGTGATCACATTTTTCTCACACCCAGCGAAGCTGAAGACCCTGCAGGGACACCTTTTCATCAGGTTAGCACCTGTACTATTCAAGCCACTACCCTGGGCCTAGGAACTGCAATATCACCACCTATGTCACCACCCTGAACCATGCAGTACAGAACACAGCGTCCTCCACTCCCAAAAGCACACCTCCAAATTGGCTCCAGGCAAAGTCTGTCCCATTGAGCCATTTTCATTTATTTGGCCTGGCAGAGTTTTGGGTACTAAACAAAACTAAATAAACAAGAATATTCTTTGTCTCAAAGAATAGTCATATAAAAGAGTAATCATCATATCCAGAAAATAATACATCTCACATTTTTGCATTATAATTGATTTTTTTAAAAAATAGATTATTTATGTGGGGATTAGAAAGAAACAAATACAAACCCCAACCATAAAGCTAGAAATGAGGCCCAAGAGAATTAACTGCAAAAAAATTCCACGGCAAATTCCTGCAATAATGACAATGGAAAATGATAATTTCAAATGGCCCATACTACCAGCAGGAAAAAATTAAAAATTAAAAACACACAGAATTAAAGATACTAAAACTTACATTTTACACAACTGAAACAAATCCAAGAAAGTATCAAATGACCACAGAACAAGGCCAGCTCCCTTCTCCTCAGCTCAAGCTGATGTGATTTTGTTCATCCAGGTATCACTAGGAGCCACCTGCCTCAGACCCAGGGACGAGAGGAAGCTTATTAGTGCTAGTCTAGGATCCAGGGCATTGTCATGACTCCAGCTAACCCTGGATGCTGGAAGTTCCTCACTTTGGCATTCAAGGGCTGGGCTGGTGGTCCAAGGATCCCTTCTAGCAACTCCATGCTTTAACTCCTAAACAGGAATGACCACATTGTAGTTTGACTTGAATAGACAACCAGATCGGGCTAAAGAGAAAACACTAACCATCTAAAAGTATGTGCTTAGAAGACTCCAGTCTTTGTCTCCAGTGATCATGGTACCTTCCAATACAAGCTGCCTTGAGACCATGTTCTTTCTCTTGCCCAGGCAGACCACAAACTGCCCTCCCAGTCCCTCATCCTCAACCACCAGGCTGCGTAACACATCATTTTCTTTCTCTTTTCTATGCAGTAGCTGATTTGGAAGAATCCTGGAACCAAAGATGGTGGGAGCTGTTTTTGAGCTGACGACTTGTGGCACAGAACACATCTCATCAGCTGTCACCCTGGCATGGAACCAATCCAGCTACCTTAAGATACCACATCCTGTTATCCATGGTGACAAGGTATTGACCTTAACAAAACTTATTTCTGATCTCCCTGGTAGCTACTTCACCTGAAAGTAATTGCCTAATTTATTATACAGTATAGCACCACTTTAATTTTCTACAGAAGGTGATAGTTTCTTTTTTGGTTTTCAATGGTAGCCAAGCTACCTTCTCCTAAGAGAAGACACATAGAAAGAAAACTAAAAGTCAAGTCATTATTTATGAAAGACATTTCAATCATTTCTTAATGTGCCCTTATTACAAATGAATCTCCACGTAAGCCCTCGTCTGCATGTATGTTTTAAGAGTGAGTTCTAGAAGGTGAATCAAAGAATCAGATGAGAGACTTTTCAGAACAAAAGACATCTGAGCCGGGCGTGGTGGCGCACACCTTTAATCCCAGCACTCGGGAGGCTGAGGTAGGAGGAGTGTTGTGAGTTTCAGGCCGGCTTGGGCTACAATGTGAGCACAAGGCTGGCCTGAGCTACATAGTGTGACCCTGCCTCAAAAAACCAGAGCTGGGAGTTTGGCTCAGTCACTTAAGTGCCTGCCCTGGCAGGTGTGAGGTTGTGAGTTCAATCCCCAGTGCTGTAAAAAAAAAAAAAAAAGACATCTGTTTATCAAAGTTCCAGTGGGAAAGCATGCACTAGACACAATGTGTGCATGTTTGGAAACATCACATAATACCCCATAAATGTACATAACTTGCACATCTTTATGCATTAGCTAAAATTTTTAGTTAAAAGAATATATATCATTAATCACAAACTATTGGAAAAAAATCCCAAAGCAAACTTTTCAAAGTCCTAGGTATCCATTATCAGTTATACCATGAGTTTGACGTGAATTTTCTGAACCGTGTCAGCCATTCTCTGGTAAAACAAGGTTGAATGTAGGAATCTCAAAAGTCAACGTCTTACAAATACACCGGGATGACTCTCAAGCCACAGAGTTCTATTTCACTGTTAGCCACTCCAAAGGGCACTCGCCTCTTGCCAGTTACACAGGTGGTGGGCTCAGAGTTCAGGCTCTCATGTTAGATAGAGATTTAAATCTGTCTCTATAACCTGAAGCTATTCCTTGTAAATGTGTCTCTTGTGCTGCTCCTTGTTACAGTACCCTCTCTCCACACTGGTCCTGGTTTTCCCAAAAACTCTTTTTTTCTTTCTTTCGCTACCAGGTTCATCTTTCCCACACCAAATCATATGCCGCTTTCAAAGCCTCCAGTGCCTAAGAGAGAGATTGGCTTCTCCCTGAATGTAGGAGAAGATGGAGCAGTTCATCAGGCCCGCCCACCACCGCTGCTGAACACGTGAAAGAAAACTGGATAAACAAACAAAAACCTATTTCTCCAAAATCCACTCGGGAGCTACAGATTCAAAGAATTCCAGAAAAAGCGAGATTTGTCCCAAGTGAGCAGAGTTGGGCACTGCAGAGTTACATGAGTGCAGATGATGGGATCCGCCATAGAATAAAGGAGAAGCAGGGACTTTATAAAGGCTAAATGAAGTAAAATACCCATACCCAGTACTTTCTTCCCAACTCACCTCCTGCCCTCAGAATATCCAAGGTCTACATGAATTTCAACTTGTGAAATCTTAGAACTGCAAAAAACATTTCAGGTTACTCTAGTTCATTCTAGTTATCAACCTTGCTGCACATTAAAGTCACTTAGAGAACCTTTAAAAATATTCTTGAGGACTGAGAGCAAGGATACATTCAAACCAAACCAAGCAGAATCTGTGTGGGTAGGGCCTAAACTTTGGAAAGGTCACAAGTTGATTGGAATGCAACCAAATTTCACAAGCACTGATTTAGTTCAACCAGCTTTAGTATCACCCCTTATATGTTATGCACTAAACTAATTCACATTATGTCCTTTCTATCCCTGAGGGCTCGGGCTGCTTCTAGGTTACATCTGTCTCTTACACAGCAACCAACAGGGTGCTTACATGTAGCAGGTATCTAGCAAATGTTTGGGAGATGATTGACTGATCTACTCCTGTAACAGTCTTTAGGAACTCAGCACCAGTGTTGAAATACATGGTTTAAAACCACAAGTTTAACACTTTAGAAAAAGAAGAGAATGACATTTACAATTCAAAAAAATTAACATACCTTTATATTGGCCCAGAAATACTAGAAGGAAATAACTTCCAGAGGAATAAAATTAAAAACAATTAAACAAAAGGTCAATTTCCCCATCTCACAAGACTCTGCTCCCCTGATATTTCTTATCTTTCTGGAAACTAATTTTCCTCTCAACAAATTGGATCCAGCAAAACAACAAAGACACTGTTTTTAGGCTTACCTGGTAACTGTGGTTACCTGGTTTATTTCTTGCTCTCCCTGTGATGACCTGTGTAATCAAACTTTTTAACCTCTGTATTGTGTGTTTTCATGTACCATATACAATGGCAGGACCAAGAGGCATAACTAGCTTGCAAGGTAGGGAAGATTCAATATAATGTTCTAAAACTAAGACATCTAGTATGTTTTCAATTGTTAATTATTCTTGACTGTTCTTTGGGACCAATACTTACATTTCCTCATAAGGAGCTCAAGTTAAATTCATACGAGATTCCTCCAACTAGAAAGGGATCTTAGAAGGGACCTGGAAGATAAGGCATCACCGCAGTGGAATGAGAACAGAGGTCTGGACCACCAGGCAGAGTGAAGCAGGCTTTTCTCTTACCCATGGCAGAGCTGTACTTGTGAACCGACTGGATGTGTTTGCCTTTGTTTTGACTTGGCCTGGACTAGCAAAAAAGAAGTGGGTGGATGGATGTCACTGCCTATTTTCTCCCTGTTATTACAGAGCTACATTTTAGAAACCTAACTGTTGGAGTCTTTGTCTTTCTTCCCCAAAAGGAGAGAGTTTTGTTCACCAATTAAAACCACGCTGCCTGAGCAGTGAAGCCTTTCCATTCCATATTGAAATTTGCCTCTGAAAACAAAATAAATATTGTTTCTTTTTATTTAGCTGATAATGCTTCCTCCCTCAGAGTTGGACTAAAGTTTCCCACCCAGCAGAAACTTACAATGTGTACTAACAGCCAAGAACCACAAGGAAAGATTCCTGCTGGCAAAGCACAAAATGAAGATAGTTGTTTTAGTCATCTTTCTACTCCCACTAAATAAATAAACCCAAGGTTGCCCTTGATTCATCCCCGCATTGGCCCCAGCCCTCTATCTTATATTATCCATGACCTTGGCGTTACTAGGTCTAGTCACAAGACGGGAACTCCTCCAGCCTCTGGAGGGATTTTGTATACAACTTGTTGCCGTACCAGGAGGCTTCTCTGGTTCCCAACTGGCATTTTCCTCTGATGTTCTAGAGCTGCTGCATAATCCGTTTGATTTGGGATTAAAATGTTCTGCAGGCTTCATTTGAATGTAAACTGCTTCCAACTTTTCTATGGGAAAAAAATGGCAAAGTATTTTGTGCAGGTCACACAGCAAATTCACTCTTTAAACAGGTGACTAAGAAAGTTTGACTCCAGCCTGCTAGACAGATGCCACCACCAAAAAATAACCCAGTCCCAGGGCAAGAGGAGGAAGGTGAAGGGAAGGCATGGAGAGTCTTATCAGTTGGTATCAGTTATTGCATCTAAAATCTGCTGGCACAGAACTTTCTTCTAAATGCCACACAGAACTTCGGGCACATGCTGGATGCTATTTTCAAGAAAGAACTCACTAAATAGAGCTATATCAGGAGTCAAGTCATCTCCGTTCCCATTGCTGTGACACCTAGCCCAGCTTGGCATAGCTTCCCTGTCTGAGCCTGTTTCTCATTAGTAACATGGCAGAATTGAACTGCACCTCTTGGAGGTTTCACTTTAACAGTTTGTACTTCTGAGAAAAAATGGCTCACAGTATAATGAGTTCATGTTTCTTCTTGATAGGAACTGATTTTTTTTCTCCTTCATCTCCTGTAAAGATTACTACTAGCACTTAGCAAAATCTTTGATAACAAAAAGAAGTCCATAAATTATGAATGAATGATAAGTGACTTATCCCAGGTCCTCTCTGTTCCCCATGACATCATCTCTAGGTGATGAGGGCATTTCTAACAGTTTAATGTGCCTTTTCAGCTTCTTATTTCACCTTAATCCTTTTAAAAAGGCCAAGAATTACTTGCCCAGCTATAATCTGCTTGCAATCAGACTAATTTATTCCTGTGTGAGAAAGTTCAGTTTCTTGAGTGGGCTGAGGTATTCCTTAGGGTCCAATCTAACCCAGAGCACCTGTTAAATACAGTTTTTGTGGGGTCTAGTCAGGCCTAGTCTAAATTAGATTAAGGTTAGAATTTCACTTTAAAACAAAATAAGAAAAAAAAAAGCCATCAAATTAGTCCAGAAAAACCTGCTGTCTCCAGAAACTTTCTTTCACTTTAACCAAGCCCATATAATCCTGTAACTGTGGTGAGTCAGTTACCTTGTAGACCTGTCTGGTCTTCACTAATGTCCTTCACTTGGTGTTCCTTGTGTGCAAAGTACATTCTTACTCCTGAGAAGGCCATCAGGCCTGCTCTGCATTTGACACACGGGCTCAGAAAGGCACAAACAGCTGAGCAAGGCCACCTTCACCCCTTGATGGGCTGAGAAAGGAAATAGCTGGTAAGCCCTGAAAGTGATAAAATGACCAAACAGTTTCTCTCACACCTTATCCATCTAAGGGGATCTGCAAAGTGAATTGGGGCTGGAAAAAAAGTACCCCCCCCAAAAAAAAAAAACAGTGCCAGCCCCTAGGAAATGGTTGCTTCCAGTTGATGGGGCTCAGTGACAACTCCCAGATCAGCCTGCTTGGAGTGGCCTGTGCCTGCTCCCTGTCAGAAGAAGAGAGGCTGTTACAGAGGGTTTAGCCCTTCTTGTTCCTTTGCCTGTTTGTGTTTTTCCTGATTTCATCCAGCAATGCATTCTAGGATTTAATACAAAGTAAAGAAAGTCTTGGATTTAGTTTCCCTCAAATCTTGGAGGACAAAAAAAAAA
>RJWM01029946.1:0-23924 GCA_004363535.1 Dasyprocta punctata | reverse complement strand
TAAAAGCATGTTCCATGCTAGGAGCTATGGGAGCTACAAAGGTGAATTAGGTAGTGTTCTGTTCTCTGTAGACCCAGACTCACATAAGGGAAGGAAAGCGTTTACTCAAATCTTTGATACAAGCTGGGAAGTAGCTTGCTTTGAAAATGGAGTCCAATATTCCTAGGTTTAATTCTTGATCTCCTTTGACCAGCTGTGCGATGCTGAGAAAATTACTCAACCTGAGACACATTTTCTTCCTCCGTCAAATGAAGTCAATGTCTGGACTCAGTATTGCTCACAAAAATCAAACAGTTGATTCACTTTAAATACACCACAAGTAATCAAAAACACGGAAGTTGTCAGGATTATGTTAGCCAATGTTTCTAAGCACTATGTTCTAAGTGCTTTGCATTGATGACCCACTCCTCGTAGAAACCCTAATAAGTGGCTGCACTGCCTCCCTCATCATAGAATGCAGGAGCAAGAGCACAACAGACAACTCAAGGTCTCACAGGGAGGCAGTGGCCTGGAGTTACACACCTAACCACTGGGCAAGGCTGCCTCTCAGAAAGATGTTGTGGAGTGAGAAAGAGAGAGGTGAATTCCAACCTAAGGGTACAATCAGGGAAGGCTTCCCTCAGGGCAGAGTTGGGCAGCTCCTGAGTATTCCTCAGTCCTATTCCCTCAGACTCTATATCCTTCACAGCCTGGAAGGCTTGACCTCCCCACCCCCAAAGTCTGGCAGGACTGAAGTATAATGTTTGAAAATTGCCCAGTAAAGCGTGAGAGCAACCCAGGCAGAATGCTAAAAGACCGGAAAACATAAAATTTAAAAACAGCTTCTGACAGTGCAGAAATCAAAGAAGGAATTTTGCAAAAAAAAAAAAAAAAAGCTTCCAACTGAAAGAAGCTTTCGTCCACTTGGTAATTTAGTGTCTGTGCTTCCCTGCTATGAAATTTGACCTCTCCACCCTGGGCGTGGGCTATAAGGTGAGGCCAGAATAAGGCCCATCATGATGAAGGGCTTTCTCCTTCCCAGCAGAGTGGGTAAGGGTGATGGCAGACAGATGGGAGCAAAAGTGGGAGATGAAGGGGTGGATAAAGACCCCTTTGTCCAACAGAGTCACTCTGGGTTCACATAGGGAAGGTATCTGAAAGCCAAACTAAAGAAGAGCCTTGGCAGCTGAGTCTTCCTTGGAAAAAGTAAGTGACTGGGTCCAAGGCCACATGAATTGCTCAGTGCAGAATGTTGCAAAGATCTGGGGAGCTCTATCAGAAAATACCTGGAGTTGTCCTGTGGTGCAGATGACAGACAAAAGTATGGACACTGGGATAGACACTCCAGATTCAGACCCTGACCCGGAAGCTTCCAACCTGTGTGACCTTGGACAAGTCCTTTTACCTCTCTGAGCATCGGTCTTATTTCCTGTGGCACGACAGGGCGGTTAGTGACACACCACCCTGGGGAGACACAGAGTGGGCAGATGCTGGGTCCCTGCCCCTCCTTACAAGGCTAGCCTGGAAGAATGAGACCTTGAGCCTGCTCCTTCATTCCCTAAACATGGCCTTCATAACCTCTCCCTGACTGTGAGTCCCCACCCAGACACTGTAGAAAGACAGAGCAAGAAGGTCACTTGCATAAATGTGAGCCACAAGGGCCGGGAGTTTGGCTCAGTGGCTTAAGCGCCTGCCCTGGCAGGTGTGAGGCTATGAGTTCGGTCCCCAGTGCCACAAAAAAATAAAAAAATAAAAAATAAAAAATAAAAATAAATGTGAGCTACAGAACAAAATGATTCTGAGCCCCAGCCATCTTGGGGGTTGCTCCATGCCCCACCTCCCCATCAGTTCCTTCAAGGCTCTGCCAAGACCTGTGGCAAAATATCTTGCTCAACTCCACATAGGTAAACTTTATTTACCTACAGAACCTTGTAATTTATTGAAGAACTTTATCTTGTAACACCTCCCAAAATCCAGATTTCATAGAAATATATTTTGGGTGATGTTTCCTGATGATATGAAGGGAAAGGTTAGTTTTATGTGAAGGGTAAAATGAACATAGACATTATAATCAATAAGCTTACACTTCCCATAACTGATCCTGCAACTTTCTGGCTCCATTTCCATATCCTGCTCATACTTCTAGTCTGAGTCCATTGCCTCCTCATTTGAGAAGTCTTCCTTGATTGCACTCCATCACATACCTGTGAACATGTCCTTCTCCAAATCACAGGCATCATCTCTGCCCCTTGCTTAGTCACCGAGCATGTCCTATCTACATTCGAGTGATAGATAGTGCATGGTGAGTCTGTCCATCAGAATACAAGTTCCCTGAGAGCAGGGACATCACTCCATTCCCATAGCTTTGCATTGTACCTGGAATTGAATAGGTGTTCAATAACATCAGCTCAATGAAGTGTAAGCCCACGTCAACTATCTGTCTGAGAAGTGCAAATCCACAGATGATTTTACTTAAACGGATTTTGGGAGTTCACCTGATGTAGCTCTAAATTCAGTGCATTCCATTTGTGTGTTTGGCAAGCATTTAACAGCACCTAGTCTGCAATGGGCATTGGGCTAGATGTTCAGAAGACAAAAGATTGGTCCAGCATGATCTTTGCCTTTGCCAGCAGGGGTGATTGACAAGTGTGCAGAAGACTCCCTGGAGTCTTAGTGGAAGATGTCACTCGGCTAGAAATCACCCTGTGCTAAAGAGATCTTGTCTTGTCCTAGGTCAACTTCCTTCCCAGTGGGCATCTATCCAGTCATGTTGGAGAAGGAAGGCCACTTGGTCTCCCTCTAACTCAAGACAATTCTAAATCACTATGCAAGACCCAGAGAGTTCCATGGATCAATGGAGGCTTCCTTTGGGACCGCAATATAGCTTAGCATCTCCCTTTGCACACTCTTTCTCCTCCAAGAGTGTACCTTATTTTTAAAAAAAAAACCCTACCTGAGGTTTTTTGCCTCTCTCCTGGAATCTGCTTCTCAGGAATCCTAACCGATAACAGGCCCATACACTTTCATCACCAGAACACTGAACTCACCTCTCTAGCCCTGCTCATCACCATGGAAATTATCGGTATGTTTCATTGCCTGGTTCCAAGAAGAGTGCTTCAACCTACTAGTTCCACATCCACTAAGAAAAGATGATAATATTATCTAATGACCTGCAGAGTGTAGGGCAACTTTTGAAAAAGAAAATGATTATAGCTCAATTCAGGAGTTCCCAGTGGGTAGAGTGCAATGCACACTTTCTTCCAAAATGCATTTGACATATGATTGAATCACTCACATTTATTGACCACTTACTGCACACCAGATTATATTAACTTATTTAATCTGAATATCAACCCTAGGATATATGTATTCCAATCCTCTCTTTTTTGTAGATGAAGAAGCTAAAGACCAGAGAGTTTACATCACCCACCCAAGATGACAAAGATAGTGTGTGGTAAGTTGAGTCGTCAAAGCCTAGATATTCTGACACTCCCCTACTCTGGAGACTTTTCTGTATTGACTGAGGGAAGAGGAACTCTGTAGCAACAGAACCAAAAAGGGAACATAGGCATATGGACAGCTAAGGGAGACATGTTGTCCAGGCCCATTACACCCCTAGATGGATCAGGTTGCACTGGGGATAGAGGCAGTACCAGTCATTGCATGAGCTGTTCTCCTGAAGTCCTGGATAGGTTGTGAGACACAAGAAACATCGTTCTGGAAGTGGGTTGAAGTAGAAAACTGGGGAGAGGTTATATTCCCCCCACACAAATGGAAGATGGTTATGGGCATACTTGGAACAGGATCCTTGGCCATATACTGGGGTTTCAGTGCAGAAACAGTTGCAAAACTAAGAGGCCAAAGATAAAATGCATGCACAGGCTTACTAATGAGGATGTAAGGGACACTCTAAAGGTGGTGCTGAGGTACTGCTGCATTGTTCTTGAGGTTCAGAACCACTGAAAGCTATGCATTACAGTCAATCTAGGCATGTGTGAACACACGGTTTGAGCAGATCTTTTTTTTTTAAGATTTTCAAAAAAAATTTATTTTCATAAATTAACACACATAACAGTGAGCGTCGTAGAATCACAAACTACCAAACAAGGTTTGCGGAGATCTTGATGGATAAGAAAGCTCCTGTTTTACTTACAGAATCACTGAGGCTCAGAATGATGAAGTATCATGCCCACAGGTATACATCTGTCACCTCCCATATCTCAGCTTGCTGTGGGAAGGCCTGTGAGCATCCCACTTCCTCTTCCGGGACAGTTTCTAAAACCTGAGGAGAGCCACAAATGTGGTGAGACCACGGTTTATCTCTCTGAAGTAACTCTTTCTCTTCTCAGCTGTTTCTCTCCTTCTGTCTCTAGCATCTACATCTGCCTACTGCCAGAATAATAAATAGAATAATGTGTACCATGAATAATGGAAAGGATAGCAATTTAACAGGCAGGAGACCTAAGTTCTAAGCATGGTTCCCTCTCTAGACTACAGGAGCCCCAGTGATAAAACAAGTCGATTATCCTGGATCATTTGTAAAGAAGTCTCTAGCTGGAATAACTATGAATTAAGATTGGGTCATACTAAAGTGTAAATGATTTCTGACACCTGAAAATATCAACTTCTGCCAAGGGAAGTCTGATGCAATAAAATATCAACATCTTGAGTTAAAGCTGAACTAGGGAAAGGATATTCATACTGTGGCATGTTAGCTGCAACAGGCAGTGTCCTTCAGGCTCCTTTAAGACAAGGAAAAGAAGTTAGTACTGATTGATACATTTAGGGATAGTTTTCTCACACTGTCATAACACTGGTATCATTAGAAGGTAGCAACGGCCTATTTTCAGTTAAGGAAACTGACTTGGAGGTGTTACTGAACATGGTCAAGGTCACCCAGCTACTGAGTGGTCAATGCCTGAGTTGACCACACCGTAGTTCTCACACCCTGCCCCCCACCCAGCCCATCTGCCTGATGCAAAAGGGAATTAATGGAGACCTCCTGCCATCTCCACTTCCCAGCCTCGAAAGGTCTCTTGTCTAGTTTGCATTGATTTTCGTGTGTTTGTTTGTTCTTGATGCATTTGCAGAATCTGAGATCCCAGCTGCAAATAAGGCAGATAAAAAGAGAGGTCAAGGGAATGAGAGAGGTGGACTCTCTTCAGCAGATCCGGGAATTACAAATATTTCCTGCTGTCTCCATTCTCTTATTTGTCTCCTCCTTACTTCCTCCCTGGTAATGTTCTAGCCACATCTCCAGCTCATCCATTTGCAGGCTCCTAGTTGGTGATGGGTCGTAAGGTGACTACAGAAATTGGTAGATTCTGAGCTATTAATTTCTAGCCTTCCTGCCCTGGTGCAATAGCTGCTTAACTAATCTTCCTGCCTCAAGTCTGGCTGCCCCCTCCCAACAGAGATTGTAAAATAGTACAGTATTAACTGCCTGGAATCTCAATCTGAAAACCTCAGTGACTCCTCACTGCTCTCAGAAGGAAGTTCCCATGCAGTCTGTGGTCCACCCTTGAGCTGCTTTTCAAATCTAAGGTCCTACTGCCTCATTTACCCTGGAGTATGGGCCTATCCTATGGGCTGGAAATGGGCAGTGACTTCCTATCCCATGCTGATCTCTCACGCTGTTTGCTGCTGACCCCCAAACCCACTGCTTCTGCATGTCCTAAGCCATCTGCAGCAGAGGCATCTCTCACAGCCAGCACTAAGGACCATATGCCTTGTGATTTTATGCCAATGACTTTATCTTCCTCTGACCCACCACGCATCTCTCCTCTCTCTGTCTTAACCCCTGAATCTGATCCCACTAAAGACTGTCACTTTGCAAGGCAATGATCTTGGATAGTTCATTTCTGTGTCTTTTGTCCCCAGAAAAAACCCTGGAACACAATGAGTCTGAGAAAATATTGCAAATAAAGTAAGTGAATTAATAACAGCCCCTTCCATTAGAACAGCAGTTTACACAAAGGATTTATCCCTCCTCTGAAGAGGCTTCTTAAGATCCCCAGAAAGGAGACTGCCTGCCCCATCAGCAGAGAAGTGAGGCAAGGCCCTGAGAAATAGCATGCTCAGGGGAGGTGAGGACAGCAACTCTACTCCCTGCAGAAGTGCAGCTATTTAAATTGCAGTCTCTTTTGTCTCTTCTGGTGATCTCAGCCTCCATCTCTGTCCATTCTAGCTACCGATCCCGGAGGACCTCCAGGCTTGACAGATATCACTGCAAACCCCAATGGTTCGCAGATATCACCTATGACTCACCTAAGAGGCCCCACCAAGCTGGGTCTGCTGCACTCTGCCTGATGTTTGCCACCTGCCTCTCCAAAGGAAGACTATAGTGAGGTGGGTGATTAAAGCCACCACAGCTGATTCCTGCCTTCAGCTCTTGGCACCTGCAAGACCAGTTTCATTTCCAGATTCTGCACCTGCAGATGTTGAGTTTTTTTTTTTTTGATGTATCAGAATAACAACATTAGATTTATTAATTTCCAACCTCAAATCCATCTCAGGTGCTGCTTCCAAATTCAGGGGTCAGCATCCAGACACCCAGCTGGTGACCTCTTGGAAAGGTCCCTTTGACTCATGTCTCCTCCTCAAATCTGCTTCATTCCTCACAATGAGCGAAGAAGCCAAAGCCAACGCTCATCGGGAAAGGTCAAACACCCGCACTGTGTTTGTTCACGAGGGTGATATTTCACCAAAGAGCAGATGCTTCCTAAATGATAAATAAGAGCAGCAGTTCCCCACAGGCCCCCAGGGAGGGAAAAATCTCCATTCCATATGCAGTGCAGGCTCCGTGAAGACAAGGAAGGAGGGAAAAGCAGACATCAATTCATTAGAACGCATGACCTCAGATGAACAGAGTAAAGATGCTGTGCCTAGCACAGTGTGTCCTCCACTGATGCTTACTGAATGGGGAGATAATAGCTTTAATAGTCACCATTTATTGAATATTTGCTGTGTGCATGGACTTCTGTTATAGTCTTCATTATGTTTTCTTATTTGATGTATCAGAAAACAGGTTCAGAAAAATTGAGCTACTTCTTCAAGTTCATTCAGCTTAACTCGGGGAGCATCTCAAGTGTGTGTGACTGCATGATCTGAGTTCTTGACCACCATGCTACAAGTTTACAAAGCCTAAGTGACCTGGATCTGGGTCTGAGCTCTGCCTTGAGCACTGTACTTACAGCAAGTTCAGTAAGTTCCTGTTGTATGAACACTCGAGGTGTGAACTTTCACAGGTGTAGTGTAAATGACTCACTTTGTCAGACTTAGGAACAAATCTGACTTATGAACAGTCTCCCAGAACAGAACTCATTCATCAGTCAGGGGCTGATTGTAGTTACAAGGCAAGAAGTCAGAAATGACCCTGGAGAGAGCAGATCAGCAGCCTGTTTAGCATCAAAGAAATATTGTGTGTCCTAAGGTCCAATGGATGTGGATTAGGTTGTTACTTGCTCTACTTTCTGATTGTCTGACTGCCACAGATGTTAGTGAGTTCCTGATTCTTATTTTCCTCCTCTGTAAAATGGGCTGAGTAAGAATCATGTTGCAGAATTAGCATGAGCATTAAATGGGGTGATCTATGTAAAGGATAGTCCACAAATATCAGTAATCTTTTTAATGTCTGTGAGTACACAGGGGGCATATAGAATGTACAGTGATTGAATAAACTGAGATACAGATTGATTTTCAAGATCAAGAAGCATACAAGATTGCTTGTGAGATGATGAATCACCGATTAACATCCTCCCCCCATGCACTGACATCTATGGAAAGGGAGAACTTATCACAGAACACATTTAGGATATAAAAACAAATTTACAGACTCAGTTCTCCACTTTTATATCAGAAAACCCACCCACCCAAAGCAACTGACACCCAACCAGAGATCTTAGACATTCCAATTATCTGTCTCCTTACCTCCTACTTCCTACCTAATCCTGGACTTGACTACCTTCTAAACAAGGTGATGTTTATCCATAGCAATGGAAAGTCATTGAACATTTTGAGCAGAAAAATTATGAGATCCATTTGATGCATTTAAGATTTCTCACCCTTCAATGTGGGGGACATTTCAGAGTGCATAAAGTGGGTTTGATAAATTGAATAGGAAGCTACTGAAGTCATCCAGGCAAGAGATTGCAGTTCTTCAGAATATCAGTAAAGATAAAGTTAGGAGAAGTGTGAGGTTGGTAGACACTGAGGAGGTTAAATTGGCTGGATTCAGAGATGGGTTGCACTGTGGGATGGCAGAGATGTTAGTGCAAAGAATAAACTGTGGGCTGTGGGTTACATTGTAAGATAGATAATTCTCTCCTTTGATGAGAAGGGAAGGGCCAGATGAGCACCAGATTTGAGAGTAGAGTAAGAATATGAGTTCTATTTGAAGCATAATTGTCATCCCAGTGATTGGAAAGTGTCACCAAGGAGACCTTTCTCAGTGGAGATGGTGATATATTCTAAACTGTATTGGAGCATTGCATGAGTGAGGAAGAGGCCAATATTCCACCCATGACAGACTAGTCACTAAGGCTTGGACTGAAAAGAGAATAAACATCAATCTTTCTGGAATCCTGAGAACTTGTGATTTACACATTTTGGAACCTCCAGATGTAATCAGAAATCAGCACCATGGCCAGAGCCCAAAAATAACCTGAATAGAGACTACAAGAAGCAGAGGCAGATGTTCCAAAGCAGAAAAATTGAAGACCATGCCCATTCACAAGCATAAAGGATGTCTAAAGTCAACGGAGACTTCTCTGGCAATTTTTCTGTTGGCAGCTAACCCCAGAGATTCCTGTATTTTTTAGTCACATACTTATTTCATCCCACCCAGAATTCCATGGCCCTGGAGAAGTCCTTTATGCCCTTGAGCTGCAATGTATCTAATGTGTAAGAATTTACTCTCACCTGTAAAGAGTCAGTCTCACTGGGTCACATTGAGAATAAAATAAGATGATGCATATCAAGTATAGCAAAGAGCACATAGTAAGAAATCAATAAATGTCAGACCATATCCCCATCAGCCATCTTGGGGAGCTAATTTTAATTTGGTTTCATCAATTAGTCAACATGAGCAGAGTCTTGGGTATGTGTTAAGTACAAAGAAGAGTCAAACGAAAGGACTGACACAGTCTACACCCTTAAAAAGCTAACAACTAGTTAGGAAATGAACAAGGAAGTGACCAGTTCCAATAAGTTAACAAAGATGAAATAATATTAACTGACTACAACAGCCCCTCTGCCTCCATTAAGGAGCATTATTTTCTATAAAGTAGCTTTAAAAATTCTTGTATAGGAATCCTTGGGTGAAAAAAACAAGGTAGCATCAACATTCACACCTAGCATGTGTTTTGGAAGGAGAATGTGAAGCAAAAAGAGAGGTGAAAGTTTTAAAATCTCATGTGTTTCTCTTTCATTGCAATACTTTACATTGCATAAGAAATGTACAAGAAGTAATTAAATATTCTAAATATGCCTTGGGTATAAGACAAACCTACAAAAGAAATGAACAAAAAGTATTAGGAGTAACAAGAGCATGGATGGGAACAGACCAAGGGAAAGCTGATCAATTTGATTACAGCAAGGTCTCTGATAGGCAGAGGCCAGTTCCTTTCCTAGAAATCTTACACCTAATGTGCACTTTTACCTTAACATATGCAACATTTTACTCCTTACTGTTATCCCCTGAACTCCATGCTGCCTCACATACAGTCTTTGTTGCTAGTTCTTTGGGGAAATGGAAGTACAGAAGCAGGCAGGGGAGGATGTTCTCAGCATCCTAGGAAAAGCCTGGCAAGATGGGAGGAAATGAGTGGATGGAGCCAACTTGGCAGAAGTAGCAAAGTGAAACAGAAGTGCTACAGAAAGAAGAAAGCCTTTAGAGTCCCCAGAGGTAGAGGAAGGAACACTGGGTTTTCTTCTGGGCATGTGATGGGGATCTCAAAGGTCAAAGCAAACTCCAGACTCTGCTTAGAAACAATGATCTACATGTTACAATCGGATAATAGCCTGCCTTTTTGTACAAATGGGGATATTAGCACTATTACCCAAATCTGAGTAGGGCTGAGATTCGTAGACAAAGTCCAGTCAGTTTTAATACGCTTTACTCAGTATTTCTAATATTTTGCATGAGCATTTTTACCGTGTCTACAAACAGACTTGATGATTTTAGCACACTGGTTAAACCTACAGGCTGTAGAACTAGAAGACCAGTTCTAATCCTGATAGGGCTGCTTTCGAACTGTGTGACTCTGAACAAATTACTTCGCCTCGAATAAGCTGTTCATCAAGGCAATGGGGATAACGAGAATACCTGGATTGTTGGGGTTGGGAACAGGTTAACACATGCAAAGAGCCTAAGATAGTGACTGATAATTAATGCTCAATTACTATTCTCTAGAAGTAGTAGTAGTAGTTGCAGGAAGAGGACTAATGATAGCAAAACTACAGAACAACCACTGACAAAGTGACCTGAATCCACACTATTCAAGCATTAGGCAGTGGCAGCAGTATTTAGACCCTGTTATGAATTGAATTAGGCATCACCAGGAGATATGTTGAAGTCCTCAAGCCCAATACCTCAGAATGTGGCCATATTTGTGCAAGAGGTCCTTACCCAGGTGACTAGTTAAGACAAGGTCACACTGGAGTAAGGCAGGTGTGACCACATCCTTATGAGGTGTGAGAAGCCACTGAGAGGAAATACTGTGGAAACAGACACACGGAGAGGGGATGGGAGGGTGAAGACAGAAATCAGAGAGATGCAGCTGCAAGCCAAGGAACCCCAAAGGTGCCTGTGATTCCAGGAGCCAACAGAGGGTGTGGAGTAGGCTGACTCCTGAGCCCTTGAGAGAGCACAGCCCTGCTACTCCCCTTTTAGACTCCTGGCCTCGAGAACCGTGACAGAGTACATTTCTGTTGTTTCAAGCCACCCAGCTCATGTGCCTGGCTGAGGCAGCCCTAGGAACAACACAAGCTCCTCAGATGCTTCTAATTCCCATGGAGGATAATCCCAGCAAGTGCTCTGAACTCTCCACTCCCCAGCCAGGCAGCTCCACAGCAGTAAAGCCAAAACCAGCCAGGAGCACTCCTGTTGGACCCTTCACTTTGGGCTTTGCTCATCAGCGAGCTCCCTACCACCATCGAGGCAACCACCGTGTGCCTCTAGCAGCTATGCTCCAGCAGCCACACCCAACTCCACTCAGGGGACCAAGGGGGACCCCAGAGTCTGAGGCTGAAAAGACAGGAGAGGAGACTCCTGGACTCACCTCTGGATCGAATTCTACCCTGACTAGGGCTCCCTCTGCCCTGCGACCTCACAAGGGATGACTGCAATGTTTCAGCTCCAACTGTCATCCCTCCCTCACTATGCAGAATCAGGCACTACAGCTGACAGCTGCGCACAGAGGCCTTGGGTCCTGCCTTTCTTCTCTCTTCCTGCTCACCCAGAAACCTGCGCATGGAGCTGAGACTGTGCCCCGGAAGCCGATGCTGGTGGGAGCACGGGGGCCAGAGGCTAGGGAGGGTCTCCCAGCCCGTGGGTAATCATCATCTGTGGCTTCCCCGCCCCCACCCCACAGGCACCGTCACACTCCTCGGGCTCTACCCACCGTGAACTGAACGGGTCAGGGAACCTGGGCAGGATCTCCGCCCTCTTGTGGGTGTTGTTGGTGTGCTGGTGATAGATCGGTCTAAACAGGCATGTGGGCTCCCTCCCGGCTGGAGAACGAGCAGGGGACTGGGACAGGGGACTGTAGCGGACTCCAAAAAAAAAAAAAAAGAAAAGAAACCTGTGCGCATGCGCACACACACACACGCAGATATATACACATCACACACGTGCAGACAAATATGCATAGACATATACACATGCGCACACACATCCACAGCCACAAATATACACATGCATGCATATATATGTACATATACACATGTGAACATGCACTCATGGCGACACACACACATGGACCAACAATGTACGCACAGTCTCGCCTTTCTTCTTCTTCACAAAAACTAGAAACGTAGGGGTCATGTCTGTGTCATCTGCACCCTACATGGTCCCACATCTCAGCTCGTTCCAAGTCATCTATAGAGCAAGAAGGAAGAAGGGAGCATTGGCACTGGAGAATGGAGGAAGGCTTTGAAGAGGAGGAGGCATCTATACTGCAACATCTGGGTAGTGAGGGAAAGTCTAGGAGCTGTGGTCGATGAGTGGTGTGAAGCACAGTGGCTGCTGGGTTAGGACTCATCTCCTAGGAAACTAGGAGGTCTAAGTCTGTGCTTCAGATGATGCTTCTCCGCCAGGCAGTGAATCCAATGCCTGGTAACATGCACATTTTCCTCTCCCCGTCTCTCTCTGCTGCACATCGCTCCCATCATCTGGTATTTGGAAAGAAACCTGGGGATATGCACTTCATCACAGGCCTCATCTACTTCTGTCCTGTGTCCTCCTATTCTCCACTACTGGAAAGTCAGAAAATGGTGATTGAGGGAGAAGGTGCCATAATCCAGCCTATGTCTTGGGAAGATCACTTTGGTAAATGCAGCAAAGGGCAAGAGGCACCCAGGAACTCACCTCCTTCCACATGCCGCTGCCGGGTTACACAGAGCCCTAGTACAGGTCATGAAGAGGCTCCCTAGCTCCAGCGGTATGTTGATAGCTGGCATGCTGACCAGCACACCATAAGTAGGCTGGCTTTGGCATAGCAGGAGGTGGACAAACTATCCCTCCAGGCATGTGAGATGCCCCTGACATGGCCCTCACCAAACCAGGGGGCAGCGGAGGTAGGGGCCTGAGTGGACAGGGACAGGATAGGGAAAGCTCTGTCCTGACTTTAACCTGCCTCGTTAGCTAAACTTTGCACAGACACTCCATGTCTCCAGCTTTTTCTCCAACCAATGGTCAGAGTGCATATGTCTGCAGAAGAATTGGGTGCTGCTGCTGCTGCTGCTGCTGCTGCTGCTGCTGCTGCTGCTGCTGCTGCTGCTGCTGCTGCTGAGGTTCGTGCCCCCTTGGCATGGTCTGTCCCTGCCCATGATCAGAGAGGCACTGACAGCCAGCCGGTGAGCAGACACAGCCGCACATCATCCATTCACACATGGGCATATGCACACACACTACCTGCCAAACACACTGAGATTCCACTCCCACCCCACAAATGAGGTGATGGTGTGGGGTTCAGAAATGAGGAAGCAGGCAATCATGTCTCCTAGAGCAGCAGGCATGTAAGTTCAGGAGTCTCCCAAAGTGTGGTTAGACCTGGAGCAAGCATATCTGTTCACTAGTGAGAGTGTGATGCTGTGAACTCTGCTAGGTGTATGCACAACCCTGTGTCCAAGATGAAAGAAGTGGATTCCCTGTGATCCTGCACACCGGCTCCTACAAGGCAGTCAATATTTCTAATGTACATGTTCTTCCTCAGATGTGGCACACTTGTGCCTGGACATCTATATAAATGGCACTAGTGGTCCACTGAAAACTCCTGCATATTGGGATCCTAGATTAGCAATATAACAATAAAATGCCTTGATCCTAGATATTAGTAGTGTTACTGTTACTTCCACTGTCCTAAAATAATATCACTCTTGGGCCTTTGAATTACCTCTTAGACCATTTCTTTTTCTATTGACTTTGGATCCCCCAAGAGAGAATCACATTTTCAACAAGTTTTAGCAGCTAGAGGTTTGTGAAATGATAGAAAGACAGAGCTGGAAGATACCCTAGGGATCCACTGCTCTCACTTTCATATGGATGAGGAAACTAAAGACACAGAGGTGCAGGGCCTGGCTCCAGAACACACACACAGTTAGTTTAAGCCCCTCACCTGGACTCGTGTGTATGGTGCTGTCCAGTGTCTGAGATGGGATTATAACTCCGAGGCTCACAGAAGGAGCTTCCTGGATTCATCCTCAGGCATCTGCTCATCCCGGGAGACTTTCCAAGGGGGCATCTGGAGCCTAAGCACAACTGGGACCCTCTCCACCTGCAGCGGACTCGGTGGGCTTGATGAGCAAGCTCTAAGCTTGCCAGAAGGAAGCAAACAGACATCTGAACCAGGGTGTCCCTGCATGCCATCTCAGCTGCCTCTGGTGTTCAAAAGACAGTTCACATCTCGCATGGGACTCTTGACAGGAATACACTATTCCGTGCAGACTTCCTGACAGGCTGGCAGGCGAGTCTCACAAGAAGTAAAGGTGGATTTATTGGAAGGAAAAAGGAAAATGCTTGGGATTGTGAGAGGAATGGGAGCAAAAAGCAGAAAATGGTTCCGGCGAAGAGCTGTGCTGGCCAACCAGCAAAGAAAACACAGACGTGTTCGATCCATCTCGCTCAACAAACTGTGCCTTGACGATGCCTTTCTAAACAGAATGATTCAATTCGCCTCTGTACAGGCTCTTCACTAGCGCTGCCTGCTAGAGAGGAAACCTGGTTATGGCTCTATTACTACTGAAGCCTCTCAGTGACTGGCTCTGTAATCGGAAGCATTGCTATCAGACATGCTGTGCCCCACACTGTCCTGTGTCTGTCCTGTCCCAAAACCAGATGGCAAACTTTCCTTTATGAAGGACTGTGGGTCCCCTCCCCTAACCCAGGGCAGAGAATTCAAGAAGCATTTTATAGATTTTTTAATGTGCTTTGTTTAGAAACATAATATTGGAATATTCAACCCAAGACATCTGAATATTCTTTGGGGAAACAGGACGATGGGAAGTTTGAAATGAGAATATGCCTAAGCACCGGGGTGAGGTGAGCAAGGTATAGATGTTATTTGATGGTTGGAAAATAATAACAATAGCAGCAAATAAAACAATAACGATAACAGTAGCAGGTACCTTGTCTCATACATTGCAAGACTGTCTTTAATTTCTGACTGCTCTAATATTTATTGTGCATCTGCTGTGGGCCTGTTGTGGGCTAGATCTTTGTCCCTGGAGGGATCAGAGTTTAGGGGTAGATGTACAAATGAAGGTAGGCCACACAGTGTCACTATTCCTGTCTGAGCAATGTGCTATCAAGAAAAGAGCCCCCAGCTCTGCAAAGACAGAACAGAGGTGACTTTGAGTTGCCCTTTGAAAGATGCATTGAGGGCAAAGGGGTAGGGAGGGAGATGGGCAGGTTTCCCAGATAGGAGAGAGCAGGGGAGGCCTGGAGGAAGGGTGCACCCTGACACTCGAGCACATTGGAAAGGAATCAGGCTGTGAGCACCTCACTGGGGAGCTAGGACCTTGACACACTAGATTCATCTGAAAGAGGTTTGTGATCAGGAAAACAAAGGTTTTGTGGGAACACTGGGCTGGGCTGTTGGAGAAACTGGACAGGGTCTGTAAGCAAAAGCTGTTTGCTCAAAAGGACTTTGAGGCCAGCTTCCAGGACACAAGGACTAAGGTGCAAGGCTAGAGTCAGATGTTCCCAAGGATGAATGACAACACTTAACCATTTGAAAGGCAAGAGAAAGAAAGAAAGCAAGAAAGCAAGAAAGCAAGAAAGAAGAAAGGAAGGAAGGAAGGAAGGGAGGGAGGAAGAAAAAGAGAAAGAAAGAAAAGAAGAGAAGGAGGGAGCAGGTATGGACCTAGTCAAAAAGCAAAAACTCCCAGTTCATATAATTGAGAAGCTACTGGTGCTGTTGGCCAAATTTGGAAATCAGATTGAGACCCCAGTTCAGGAGAAGCAGTGGTGAGCATAGAACTGTCTCTTCTTCTAAGTTAGAGCATCCCTTGCCTTCTCTGCCCCCTTTCTTGGCCTGACATTGAGTGAATCCTCCATCATTAACTACCACTACCTACCCACAAGAAACACCTACTCTCTTGGGGATGAAGACATGAATATAAATGGTGAACTTTATAGCACATTTCCAGACAGAGAGCCTTAAAAGGCAGAAGAGAGATGATCTTCATTGGAGAAATGAGAGAAAGGTTCCTAGAAGAAGTGATGCTAGATTTCAGATCTGAAGGATGAGTAGGAGTTTGACTCAAAGTGTGGGTGCAGAGCACGAGCCAAGGTGAAGAAAGAGTGGGAAAAAGCAGTCTGGTCATAATACAGAGGGGGTAGAAGGCAATTGTTAGCAAGGAATACTAGAAATGCCAGGAGAATTGGTGCTGAATTAGAAACACACGGAAAAGCCAAGGAAAGCTTCTGAGCAGAGCAGCTTTAGGAAGTTATGTTCAACAATGACAAAGCCCTGGATGGAGCCATGGAGGAAGCTTGGCTGGAGATGGAGAAAAAGACTTTCTGAGCTGCCTGGATCTATCCCCACAGGTCCTCAGTTCCTTGGCTCCTGATAGCCTTCTTCTGGGTCCAGCTCAAGCAAAGCTCTCAGAGCTAATAATTTTATGTCAAGCCTTGTGTAAAACCAGGTTGGATTAATTATTGATGCAAACTTAGGCAAATGAAAGCTCACTATGGCTTGGCAAGGTTCCCCTCAGCAAAATTAGCTTATGCGGCTCTGGCTGCCTCCTGGGGAGAGGCACACGCCTGTCATCCGCTCCCGACCCACCCACAGGACTGTGCACAAGAAGGGGCTTTGAACCTCTGACTTGAGATCTGTGCCCAGAATCTCAGTCGCTTCCTGATGCCATCTGGGCTGAGGGGTGGGGGCAGGCCTAGAATAAAAGAGGAGCTCAGCCCCAGGCCTCCCATGGTTTCCTGATAGCCAGGCCGTGAGCAGAAAACAATATCAGCGATAACAGGCTCGCAGATTCAATTCCATCCCATTTAATTAAACGGCTTTGATGCTCACAAATTGCAGTGATGGATGTGAGCTCATGCCAGACACACAGCTGCAGACCTGCAACACAGTGTACTTCTGAAGGTGCAGCTAAGGCCAGGTGACGCCAGCAGTGGAGCACTGCACCAGGCGACAGGTGACAGGAATGACAACAGGAGCAAGCCCCAGTCTGCACAGCCTCCTGCAGGACACAAGTTTCATTCATATGTTTCCATGACAGATGTTTTTTGAGGTTCTCCTATCTGTCTGGCCCTGTGTGGGCACTGGAACCACAGACATGAAAGGTGGCCTTATTGTAAGGGAAGCCTGGGGACACAGCAAGCAAACAGATCGTGGCACTTTAATGTCCTCTGTGTTTTCCCAGGGGCCCAGTCTGGAGTGCCAGGGAAGGACTGTAAGGTAAATGGAATGCAGGAAGTAAGAAGGTCCCTCAGATATCCATTGGCATCCCTTGCACTGTAAGTCACGTCAAGTTTGTGGACTACAATCTGAATAGCTGGAGCCATTTAGGAAAGGGAAGGGCTAAGCAGGGAGGGTAATTCTCAAACACACCTCATTGTACAGATACTGTGAAAGTACAGAGAACACCACACTGCAGGAAGCAAGATGTTCATACTCCCTACCTCCCTTCCTGTGCCCCAGGAGCACCTCCTGTGCCTTCCAAGCAAATATCACGCCCCTGGGAGTTCTAAGAAGTACATCCCCAGACAGGCCAGTGGAGGGAACAAAATGGGAAGTGCATCAGCTGAGCGGGGAAAAGCATTATTGCAGCACTACAGCATCAAGGAACTTGACCATAAAAATTTCTGAGGTATTTCCCCACACCTGAGAAATGGGCATAATGCAACTTCTGCCCTCTAGCCAGGAGGGTGAGCATAAGATCCAATGTGAAAAGGTAGGTGCATAGTAGGCATTTGACAGATTCCTGAATGAATGAAACATGGTGAAAGTTGCTATCAACTAAAGTGAAGAATATAGGAGGTAAGTTTTATACTCCGTAGTTCTCAGACCCCCCATTTGTCAGGCAGGTCTGCCATAACTGACAACTAATTGCACTTTCCAAAAGGGAATGGGAGTTGAGAATCGCATTTACTAAGCATTCATTCTTTCATTCATTTGGCAAGTATTTACGAGCCAGATACTGTCTTGCACCCTGTGGATCTAGGGGTAAAAAAAGCCGACCTATTCCCTGACTGCTTGAACTTCATGGTCCACAGAAAGATGGATATGAATGAAACAGTGTCTTAAGGAAATATAAATCACCCACTGTCAGAAGTGTGTCCTGAATGAGATATGCAAGAAAGGGTAAGAAAATGGCCCTGAGATATCTTCCCGTGCCGGGGTTATGCCTATTACTCCCTGAATGGAAGACTTCAACAGGTCTGGACACAGCTGGCTCCTTCCTGTCTCCCAGACATTAGCCTCGATGTCATGTTCTCAGAAAAGTTTACCCTGAATATCCCTGCAGGCTCTCTCTAAGATGAGCCTGTTTTGCTTCCCACAAAGCACTTGCTGTTATCTGATGCTTCCTTTTTTAATGTATTTCCTCATTTGTTTATTGCCTGTTTCTGCCTGGTAGGCTGGGAGCCATATGACAACCTCTAAAACATAGCCTTGGTAGGAACCTGTAAACATAAATCACTCTGTGAAGGACATACACCAGAATATGTAGGACTTAGATTTCAACCAGTGATGAAAACAGAGCTATTCCATCCAGAATGCACCAGAGTCAATCACATGAGAAAATAAGCACTCAGTTTGAAGAGACAAGGTCTCCAAAAACATGTGAGCTCTCATAAATCTCACCGGTACAATTGAGTTAAAATACAATCTGCCCCCCAGTGAGTTGCTATATAATGTATCTAGAATGGTCTGGCAATGCTGTTATTGTTGTAGGTGAGGTGGTGATAGTGGTGGTGGTAGCAATCATAGTGAAACTGAGAGTCTTAAGATATTCCCAAAAATATATATGAAGTTGGCTTCAAATATTACCAGAGTGATCAGCTAATACTCTTGAAGGCTTCATAATCTCTTCCTCCATAGATGAGAAGTTTCCTGTGCTGACTCCAGTGTGGCTGCCCTGTATTTCCTCTGTACCTTCAAATAAAGAAGTGTGGCCAGGTAATACAAACCCAGGGTCAGAGAATAGACAGATATGGGCTCAAATTCCAACTCTTCTCTTTACCATTTGCTAGAAAATGAAGAAGCTACTAAACCTCTGAGTCTAACATTCTTCATCTAGGAAACAGCATCAAGGATGAAAAACCCTACACAGCCCCGTATATTACATGCATTTGTGCTTGACCTGTGACAGATATTCCATAAATGTCTATCACCAGCTCTTTGTCTATCACCAGTTCTCTGAGTTTCCTTAAGTGGAGGAGGGTTGGAAAAAGTTCTTTAGGATTACCTAAAGAACTTTTGTCCCCCAAATTCATCCCTAATTTGCTGAATGACTTTGAGACACAAACCCACCCTTGCTGAGCCTTAATTTTCAACCTTTATCACTAGAGTAGCCAATTTTTTTAGATAATTTAATTATTCCCTCTGAGAAAGTGCCTCATGGTGCATGTACTAAATTAAAACATTAATTAAAATAAAAGATGAGCTCAGCAACAAATAAAATGGGAGAAGAAATATATGCTGAAAATACACACACACACACACACACACACACACACAATCTCACACCCTAGCCTCCGTCTCAAAGTTCTCAGGATCCAGAAATGACTTGAAGAATGACAACTAAGGAAAACCATTGATGGGAGACAAACTTCCAAAACATACGCCTGTTGAGTATCTCAGAACAAATGTTTTGAGCTATTAGCAAAATTCACCTTTTGCCTATTTATTCCTTCAAACAAAGGCAACTGGGAAGATGCAGGTAGGTACTGGTGAAACTCACAGAGAAAGTCTTCCTTCACTGAATATATACACTTAATATACTGCTCCACATCAGTCTCTGCACAGAAGTGACCCAGTAGCCTCATACCCAATTCCCCTGGCTCTTTCCAAGAAACCTGTGGCATTCACTTTCTTTAATCCTGTGCTAGGTCATCTCCTGCCAGGATCATCTTTCATCTATCAAAATTTTGCTCTTTGTTTGGGCCCTGTTATGAATTACCTCTCCTGGGAAGTCTGCCCTGACCAGCTTTCCCAACTTCCTGCACCATCTCCTGAGCTCCACTCTTAATACTCAGTTGTCAGTATGTATACTTGGATAAGGATATAGTCACATAATAGAAAACATTCAAAACCAAGAGGAGCCTGAGCAACAATTTGGTCACTGCCTCTGATTCTCACACCTGTAAACTAAGAGCCCTGAGAAGGACTGAGAAGTCCACAGTGACACATGTTATAGAGCAGAGCCAGGACACGGTCCAGACCTCTGGTCCCCGAGGCTGTGTTCCTTTTGTTCCTACTTCCCCTCTGCTGTGGTCAGGGTTTTCAAGGAAAGCAATTTAATACAGGACACATAATTTATAGAAATACTTTATAACAGTCACCGAAAGAGTCAAATACAAAAGAGTCCAGGAAATCTGTCTACACACTAAAGACCCAAAGAACTCAGCTGAAGGCCTGGATCCCATGGCAATGTCCTGCATGAATTCAGCTGAAGACCTAGAGTGCAAGACAACATCCTCCATGAGTCCAGCTGGAGGCCTAGAGCCCACAACAATGTCCCTTTCAAGTCTGTTTCACACGCACTGGTAAGGTCCAAAGGTCAGCAGTGGGAGCTAGAAAATCTGCACCAGTGGAATGAAGGACCTGTATCAGTAGGTTGAGGGATCTGCACTGGAGCCAGGAAATGACTCTAAAGTAAGGACCAGTGGTCCCCTGAAAAGTACTATAGCCATCCTCAGCAAAAATGTGGTCCCAAGCTCCTCTGACAATGAGAACAACTGAGTTCATATCAGGAAGCCATCATGACAAGCTTCTCCAGGAGACTGAACAACACACTATCTTCCCTTTGAAGCCAGGAAGCAATGCTTAAAGTAAGAACCAGAACCATTCTCAAAGCATACCGCAGCCATTCTCAGTGGCAACAAGGTCTTAAGGTCCTCTGGCAATAACAGTCAAGTTCACATCAGGAAAAAAGCTCGACAAGCTCCTCCAGGAGAACCAACAGCAACAGGATAACCAACAACACTGCTTCTTTTTCTCCAGTTCTCCTATTTTATGGTGTTGACAACAATTCTCAGGTGGGCCATCCACAGCTAGCACCACAGATTTAGTTCAGCGGGCTGTTAAAGTCGACCATCAGTTGTCAGTCCACCATACCCACTAATCCTATCCCTCCCTGGTGGTCTTATTCCTTCAGATCTCTGGTAACAAAAAGTAACACTGTTGTAGCTGACAAGCTCTAAATGTTGGAGTAACCTGATTTTGACCTCTGACATCATTGCTGCAGTAGGCTGTGGCAGTCCCAAGATCACCTCGATGGAATGTATTACAAATATTATCTCCTCCAGAAAGCCTTTCTGATTAACCCAACCTTTCCTGAACTCTGTCAAATGGCTCAGCAGCTCCTACAGTAAAGAGTTGACAAATTTGTACATTCCTTGGCTCCACAACTCTTCAGATCTCAAGTGGATTGCGACTTCATGAGTCAATTTCCTCCTTGTTTCTGATAAATGGGACTTTGAGCAAACACTGGATTCAAGAATTGTTCATTCATTGTCCAACCCAAGAAGCCACAAGAGAAAAAGCAGTCAACATGGAGCCCAGTAGCCTGAATTTGAGTCTCATTTGGTCCTTTCTTGCCCGGACATTTTCTAGCTTTACTCCATGCTTCATGGTTTGGGCTACTTCTCTTCCCATCACTGCTATGGGCCAGTTTTAGCTTCCCAGAGCAAGCAGTAGAGACATTCTTGGAAGCACTGGAGGAATAAGCTCTCCAGGGTGACACAGGCTGCCAGTTCCAGGCCTACGGTCTCCTCTTATCTTCTTGAGACCAAATGGAGAAAGTGCCAATCAACTGTCTGTGAACATGGAAGCAAGGTCCACGTGCAGTGAGCTTCATCTCTCATCTTGGCAGGTTGAAAAAGGCCTAGAATAAATTCAGAGAGCTATTCCAGGATTTACATGTAGGCAGCAGGGTTCTGGAATCAAGCGACTTTGACTAACAACTTTCTTTGATTCTTCTGAATTAGATAGTCATGGCACTGTGTCAACTAGCACTCCTACCCATTCGTCAGTGCCCTCTGAAGATGACCTCCATTTCCTTGCTCTCCTAGAAAGTCTTGCTGAAGGTCAAGGTAAATTAATTTGGCCATTCTGCATGGCCTCCTCACCAAACAAACTGTATAAGGCAGGAAACTGAGTTTTAGTATCAAGCAGGCCTGAATTCAAGCCTACTTGTGAGACCCAACAGAAACATTTTAGCACCTCTGATCCTCGGTTTCCTCATCTGCAAAATGGGAATAATAATAGTAACTGACTTAGAAGCTTTCACAAAGAATAAATGAGAAAAGTATGCAAAATATTCAGCTGTGTCTGGCAAATGCTCCATAAATATTAGCTATTAACACTGGCTATATTACCATCATTATCTATATCCCAATCATCAGTAATAACAGTAGCATTAATCATTTTATTAATTTAGTGTATGTCTTGCTTTTGCCAAAGAGACTGCTGCTTGAGAAATCTCCATGATTGTCTTGGTGTTCTTGCAATACAACCCTAGGTGTCTCCAAGCTCCCACCGTGACAGAGCATTTACCAAAACACATCTGAGATTAGAATTTGATTTGGCAATGTATTAAGTACTTACTGTGTTAAGTACTTACAGGCCTTGTGATAGGCACCTAAAAATGAGTGTTAAATCAGTTTCTGCCCATAGATACTGGGAAACAGACAAGGAGACAACTGAGAGAAATGGATTCTGAAAGGGATAGCCACTCATCTTTTATTGTATCATGCTCAACACCATCTCCCCTAGAAAGCCATCCCAGATTACCCCAGCACCCTGAGTTCTGTCTTAAGACATCCCTACTGTCATAGTCCAGTAGCTTCTTGAAAAGAAATGTCCCTTCTCTACTCTTCTATGCACTTAGCTCTGTTACATTCACCTGGGTAATGCTATGAGAATGAACTTCCTTTTCCATAGTTGTGAATGGGACATTCAGTGGAGGCTGGATCAAGCTTTTATTCCTTAGTTCTTTGGGCTCACACTGAAAAAAAGGAAAGAACTCTCAACCTGAAGCTCACCCGCTCAGTTTAATCTCCCTCTGGACATCCCAGATGATCCCTTTCTGACCTTGTGGTCCCCATTTACAAAATAGGGCTCTGGCGATGGCTACACAGCATGACTCACAGTGGTTGGCACACAGTAGAACTCTCAGCAAGTTACTTCCATTCTTTTCTGATCCTTCTTAGAAAAGCTGCTGGCTGGTCACATATCCCTGCATGGCCTGGACCCCTGGCAGGCTGGACCAGTCACATGCAATTAAAATTTCATTACCTTTACTGAGCAGAATACAGAACATTTACTAATATAATTGCACTGCAATTGTTGAAGTCAGTGAACAATGTGCGTTTATGAGGTAGTGTCCTCAATAATTATCTCCCTTTCTCTCTTCCTAATCTACAGTACCAACCACCAAGGACTTTCTACCACCAAGCAGCATTGCTTGAGTTTCCTGGAAGAAACAGGGAATGGGTAACATGAGTTAAATGTTTGAGTCCCTTCCCAAAATCATGCTGAAATTAATCCCTAATGCAGCAGTTAAGAGGTGGGGCCACTAGGAGGTGATTAGGCCATGAGGACTCCACCATAGGAGGCGTATTAAATCCTTATCAGAGATCTGGAGAGAGCTGAGTAGTCCTCTCTTTGCTCTCTGTCCTTTCCACTCCATGAGTACCCAGAGTCTGTCCATTTCAGGGGAGGTAGTAGCAAGGCACCATCTTGGAAACAGAGAGCAGCCCTTACTAGACTCTGGATCTGCTGGTGTCTTGCTCTTGGACTTCCCAGCCTCTAGGACTATGAGGAATGAATATCTATTCTTTATAAATTACCCAGTCTGGGGTGTTTTTTTTATCACGGTACCTACCATGACAGCAAGAGAGGGCTGCACTTCTTTTTCCTCTTTGGCTATACCACTTGTCCTGAGAGTAGGCAGACGAGAGGAGAGGAGAGGAGAGGAGAGGAGAGGAGAGGAGAGGAGAGGAGAGGAGAGGAGAGGAGAGGAGAGGAGAGGAGAGGAGAGGA
>RJWM01029945.1:0-15799 GCA_004363535.1 Dasyprocta punctata | reverse complement strand
TGGGTTCAGCCTCCAGTATGCTGAGATTACAAGAGTCCTACTCTCTGTTTTGTTTTGTTTGTTTTGTTTTCATTTTCATTTTCATTTTTGAGACAGGGTCTCACTATGTCATTCAGGCTGGCCTGGAACTCCAAGCAATTCTCTTGCCTCAGCCTCCCAAGTACTAGGATCATGGTTTGTGAGCCACCACTCTTGGCTTCTACATTCTTTTTAAAGAATGAAATTAGAGACTTGCAGTGCAAATAAAGTCAAATGTGTTTTAATGTCAATTTATGCTATAGCTATTTGCCAGTTTAAATTGGTGTGTATACCACCCACAACTCATACCTCACATTTTGGGAGACACTGTTCTATACAATAGTAGCATTAACTCTGAGCACCATCATTCTTGGGTAGCATTGTAAATTAAACACATTACTTGGCTCTTATTTAACGTTTTGTCTTAAGGGCATGGTTTGTTATTTCTTCATCCCACGGAAGAATGAGCTCAATTCCAGAGAGGTTAGGAGACTGCTCCTAGCACAGGACATAAGTATGACGAAGGCAGGGTTAAATAAACTCGGGTCTTAAATTCCTGATAAGGATTTGGCTGTCTCTCTCCCCTTAATGGAATCTGGGAGTCAGGAATTGCACAACCTGTCAGTTTTGCTCGAGCTATCCACAAAGGCTGCAGGGGTGGGGAAGTTACCTCATTAAACTCTCTTTGACCTTTTGCCAGGTCAGCCCACTTAATCCTCCCAGCAAATAGATCCCCAGTCCACAAAGAAACAGATCCTTATCGGGAAGGCAACTTTTGCAAATTCACACACTTCTGCTAAGAGGCAGAGCTGGGATTCAAACCCCAGTACTTGATGTCTGAGTTCATGTACCTTAGACGTTATGAAATTATGGAGAGCTTTTGGGCTCCAGGCTGCTTTTGCCACCAAATCAAAATGTAATGCTGATAAAAAAGACACCATCAGCCGGGCGTGGTGGTGCACGCCTTTAATCCCAGCACTAGGGAGGCTGAGGTAGGAGAAGCATTGGGAGTTCGAGGTCGCCTTGTGCTACAACGCGACCGCAAGGCCAGCCTGAGCTACATAGTGTGAACCTGCCTCAAAAAACCAGGGCCAGGAGTTTGGCTCAATGACTTAAGTGCCTGTCTGACAGGTTTGAAGTTGTGAGCCGCAAAAAAAAGACGCCATCGTCCTGAGCCATTAAAGAGCTGTCTTAGTCTTCTCAGCCCCTTGCATGGAGACACAAGCAGACCTCCTGCCTTCCCTGCATAAGTTGCACTCATTTGGCCATCATTTTATATTGCATCATACTGTTATTTTAGGGCAGGGGCCAAATGTGAGAAATTGGATCCATACCCCATGAGGAGCAAGCAAGTGACATATCCCTCTTATTTCTTAATGGCTCATCTGATGCAATCATTGATTTTGGATGAATTATCTACCATTCTTTTCACCCCCAGTACAGCCTATTCCATACCAAAACAAATTTTCTTTCTAATAATATTCCTTTTTGTCAGTAAATTTAAAGATTTCATTTATCTACATGTTTGTTTGTTTGTTTGTTTTTGTGGGGGTTTTGGTTCATTTGTTTATGTGGGGTTCTTAGGAAACAGGGTCCCACTGCATAGCTCAGTTTGGCCTCAAATTGGTAATCCTCCTGCTTGGCTTCCCAAGTGCTGGGATTAGAGGTGTGCACCACCATCATTGGCTCCAAATCATCTTTCTACATGTGAAATTTGGTGGAAAATAATAACTCAGTGAAAGGTCAAATGGGGATATAGAAGAATTGACAACTAGCTGAAGTCCAAATGACTCAGTCACAAAAAGGAAATAAATGAAGCTATAATACAATCAAGTCACATGAGGTTTTTTTCTTAGGCGATGATTATTTGCTTAGATGATTGCTATACAAGTCCCGGAACTCAGTGCTCCCCAAGTTTCTGAAACACAGTTCTGAAGGGAACTGCTTCAGTGCGTTATCTTGTTTCAATAAGTCCTGAGATTTGGATTCATTTAACTAGTAAATATAGATACGAGAAGGCAGAGAAGTGGGAGGAAAAGCTTGAGAATAGTTGCCAAGATTTTCTTTTTGTAACAAATGGCTCTTCAAGAAAGAAGAGCTCATTCTCTTATCTTTTAAAATCTCACAACATCATATTCCTTCTCAGATTTATATTGGAATCTCTCCAGTACTAAAATCCATTGATAATGATAATCTCTCTTATTTCCTTTTCCTTACCTGCCCATTTAGAAATAGAAGATGGGTTTCCCTTCTTATTAAAACTTTTGTAATTAAAGTTTAATTATTTTTTTAAAGTTTATTTTTTATTATATTTATTTGTTTATCTATTTTTGGACCCAAGGATGGAATTCATGACCTCACGCTTGGCAGGCAGGCGCTTAAGCCACTGAGCTAAATCCCTGGCCCTAAAGTTTATTTTTATCAAAACATGCTATGTAACTAGTTTAGGGAGACGAAAATAAGAAGCCTTATCCCAAAAGCAAATGCATTTTGATATTCTCCACTCCCACCTCATCTAATACCTCCTATCACTTAGCAATTACTCAATTTGTTAAATTTTCTCTCTCCCTCCCTCCCCTCCCAGCCCTCCCTTCTTGCTCTCCCTCTCTCCCTCTCTCCACTTCTGGGGATCCAACCTAAGACCTCCAATAAGGTAGGCAGGTGCTTTACAACTGAGCTACAACCCCAGTTCCATCTCCATGTATTTCTTACAAATATGTGTAGTACGTCATTAATAAGTCAGAGAATTTTGAAAAGCTTAAAGATGTGAATGAGCTGTTTATCTGATCAAGTTTATTATTATTCAAAATAGGGGTAATAAGGTCATTTAGTTGTCAAAGTATAAAAGTCTAGGTTTAGGGATGTAGTTCAGTCACATGTTTAGCATGTATGAGGCTCTCGGTTCAATACCCAGTTATTCCCATGTGTTGTCATATTATAGCTTATAAAATTATGGAAGCTCTTTAAGCAATTTCTATAGAACTGTTGTCATCATGCCTTATTCAGGAAGGAGGGAACATAGATGTAAGGTAGGAAAGAGCAAATATAGGCCAGAACCCACCAGGGCAAACTGAAATCATGTCAGTTCTCTCTCCTCCGACCTTGATGATAGGGATATCCTGAGGAGCAATACCTAGCCCAAGAGTTGGGAATGCTGAGTGAGGTAAACCAGTAGCAATCAATAACATGTACTACAAAATGGTCGTGGCTTCATGTCAGTGTTCCAAGTCTCCATAAGAATGTCTCTTGTGGCCCACCATAACGCAAAACACTCGGGGATGGAATTTTGGGAAATGTAGTTCAGCCTAGCCAAACCGACACATTACAAAGCCTCCATTATCTACCGACCCGGACCCATCTCAACTTGGCTCCAAAATTTAAAATTCCGAATAAAAACAACAACAAAGCTAAATTTCTGCCTGACGTGACACAACAATGCCATATACACGTAAAATCAAGCTAACCTTTTCTCCAAAAGAATGTGCAAAGTCTGTTTTTCGTCTTTGAGCGGTGTTTATTCTAGCTGCTTCACTTTCCCTTTGATATTTTACAACTCAGACTGAAATCTAAATAGATAAGAGGCAGGCATGGTGGCACATGCAAGAGAAGAAACTGAAAGTATTTGATGCATATAGGTTACAAACATTCATATATAAATAAAGAGAAAATACTCATTACAGGTCTTGTTTTTGCAGCTAGTTATATCGCTGACGATTATCAAGCTACTACTTTAGCCTCACGGGAGCTCAAGAATAAATTCCGCGCGTGCGCAGGGACAGGAAGCCGCAGCGCTGACTGCAGCCCAGCAAGGGCAGGTGGTAGCCATCTATCTCCCCAAGAGACACCATCTTCCCCAACCCCATCCCTGCTCAGGTGCTCGAAGATGGAAAAAATTTTGATTCCTCCCAGAACAAATATAAGTCCTTTAAGTTTACGCTAGGCAAGAAGGCTGTGATCGGAGGCTGGGAAGAAGGGGTAGCCCAGAGGAGTGTGGGTTAGAGAGCCAAACAGACTCTTTGCCATGACTACGCCTGCAGTGCCCCTGGGCACGGGCATCACACACTGCTCTTGTTTTGCACGTGGACCTTCTAAAGCTGGAATGACAGGAGTGGCCTACTGCCTTAGCTCCCTGCTCTTGGACCTGCCGTGGAGAGCTCCACAGGAATCCACCTAGAGCTTTTCCTGACTTCTGCGTTCTGCTATCTCTGTACAAGCATCGACCCCATCCGAATGAGTTCTGTCGCTCAGCTTTGCTTCTGACACCTCCATTTCCTCCGCCCCTTTCTCCTTGAAGGTGTGTTCCCGTAAGGTATGTGCCATAAACCTCAAGTTACTCATTGTATATTGTTTTCATTTTGGAGTGAAGATTGAGTTTCAGTATTTTGGGTCTAGTTTCCAATCAAGTGTATTATCAAATATTAACAGCACAAGTGATGGGTTAACTTTACAATAGGAATTAGTGTTAGGGGGACAGGGTTTGCAAAAAATTTTTATTTTTGGATATTTTTATCCATTATATATTAAACATCCTTGTTTCTGTGCTGCATAGCCATAGCTGATTTGAGATGCCGTTGAGGGCTGAATTCTCCCATGTGAAAGATGTTCTTGGGTTAAATTAAAAAGCCTATCGGAAGTAGGGATAGGGAGAGTCTCAGCTTCTGATCGCCCCATCTACCTCTCCTTAAACTTCTGCTTTTTTTTTTTTTTTTTTTTTTTTTTTTTTTTTTTTTTTGAGACAGAGTCTCACTGTGTAGCCCAGGCTGGCCTTGAACTCACAGCAGTCCTCCCCCACAGGCTTACGCCACTATCCTCGCTAAGCTCTGCCGTTTGAAAGCAGATCTCTTTCACTGATTTTGAACACTGTAGGTATCTGTCCCTGGTTTAGCAGCAACCACTGAAGACATCTTCATGATTTGGCCTTTATTTCCCCCATCCTGTGGTTTTTCTAATGGATTTTCAGGACTTGTAATCTCATAACTAACCAAGCTATACTTCCCAAATTTTAAGAACTTTAACCCAAAATTTAAATTGAAGGTGCGGTTTGTAGACATCACCCAAGGAAAGCCCAGTTATCAGTACAAATCCTTGAGTATTTTCTCTTTTTCCCATTTGAATGTTTTTGTCAAAGAATGATGTTGGTTGTCACAGCTTCAGCACCTCCTGTTTTTTGACATTTGGCTCTCTTTGCTCACATTTCCTGGCTTTTCTTCCCTCACTCCTCTCTCACTGTTTGCTATCCTGGCTAGTAATTTCTTTCTTTCTTTCTTTTTTCTGTTTTAGACAGGGTTTCGCTATGCAATTCAGGCTGGCCTTGAACTCACTTTGTATCCCAGGCTGGCCTTGAACTCACAGCAATCCTTTTGCCTCAGGCTCCCGAATGCTGGGATTATAGGTGTGCACCACCATGCCTAGCCAAGGTAGAGATTTTGTGAGAGATATTGTTGCTTTATTTTCCATCTCACCTGCCCTCACTTCCCACTACCACATCACATATGAGTTTGAAGTAATAAAAGTGCTTTATGCTGTTTTTTGTTTGTTTGTTTGTTTTTGAGGCAGGGTCTTATACTGTAATACAGGCTGGGCTTGAACTCACTGTGTAGCCCCGTTTGGTCTTGAAATCATGGCAATCCTCCTGCCTCAGTCTCCCAAGTGCTGGGTTTATAAGTGTGCACCACCATACCAAAGAAAAAAGGAAGGAGAAGGAGAGAAAGAGGAAGAAAGAAGAAGAGAAGGGTGGGGAGGGGGAGGAAAAAAGAGGAGAAGAAGGAGGAGGAAGAGGAGGAGAAGTAATAAACTCTACAAGAGCGAGCAGCTTGCCACACTGTTTTCCCATATTTCTCTACCCATTCTATAATCTTTTAACCCTCAGCAAGCATCTCAGCTGGTTTTAGTCCCCGCCTGTAGCTGTAATCCAAATCTTCATTCCTGAACAGTCTGAACCAGTCCAAGTTCTACATTTTTTTTTTTTTTTTGGCGGCACCAGGGATTGAACTCACAACCTCGCACCTGTCAAGGCAGACACTTAAAGCCACTGAGCCAAATTCCCAGGCCTAGTTTTTTGAGGCAGGGTCGCACTATGTAGCTCAGGCTGGCCTTGCGCTCGCGTTGTAGCCCAAGCCGGCCTGGAACTCACAACACACCTCCTACCTCAGGCTCCCTAGTGCTGGGATTAAAGGTGTACACCACCATGCCCGACTCTCAAATTCTGCTTTAACTGGGTTACAGTTTTCAGTTGCCTTTAATCACTAGGTATAGGAGTACAAAGGGGAACCCTAGACGATTTTTGCATTCCAGTCATGGCCCTCCTTACTTCATTGTATAACAGCAATCCAGTTTTGCCTTCTTACTCAGGCTCAATTACCGCAGTCACTTTTCTTTGCCCGTTGATTCAGAGGCATGAGGAACCAATGTGGCCTTCACTTCTAGCTCAGTAGGATCCTCGCGTACCCTGTGGAAACGTGCATCCCTCTGGAAACCAAGGCCTCCAGAGTGGTCACAGAAATGAGAAGTGCAGGAGTATCAGAGAGAGGAACCATTCCCACTCTCATTCTTGTCCTTTGAACTCTAAACCTGTGAATCCTGGTGCCTTAGTGCATTTTCTGTTGCTCTCAGAGAATACTACAGACTGGACCACTTGGATACAGTAGAAATGTATTTGGCTCATGATTTTGGAGACTGGGCCATCCAAGGGCATCAGCCTGGTGTGGGCCTGGGCCTTCCTGCTGCATTTTATTTATTTATTTATTTATTTATTCATTTTTGCAGCACCAGGGATCGACCTCACAACCTCGTGCCTGCCAGACAGGCGCTTACGCCACTGAGCCAATCTCCCAGTCCTAGTTTTTTTTGTTTGTTTGTTTGTGGCACCGGAGATGAACTCACAGCTTCACACCTGTCAGACAGGCACTTAAGCCACTGAGCCAAACTCCCGGCCCTAGTTTTTTGAGGCAGGGTTGCACTATGTAGCTCAGGCCAGCCTTGTGCTTGCCTTGTAGCCCAAGCTGGCCTTGAACTCACAACACTCCCCCTACCTCAGCCTCCCGAGTGCTGGGATTAAAGGCATGCGCCACCACGCCCGGCTCCTGCTGCATTTTAACATGGCAGGAGCTCAAGTGAGCAAATGAACAAGACACAGGCCAAACACATCCTTCTGTCAGGAGCTGATTCCTGCAATACCTAATCCACTCCTCCAATCAAGACAGGAATCCATTCACAAGGTCATAGATTTGTTTCATTTCTTTGTGATACTAGGAATCAAACCTACGGCCTCACACATGTGAAGCACACTCTACCACTGAGCTAATCCCCAGTGCGCTATTATCTTATGCCTTTGCCTTTTGCATTTAAGGCTTTAGAACACTTGAAGTTTATTTTGTTTATCGTGTGAAATAAGAAACCAATTTTGTGTGTTTGGTATTGGAGATTGAACCAAAGGCCTTCATGCTGTGCTATATTCTCAGCCCTTTTTTAAATTTCTTTTTTTTTTTTTTTTTTTTTGCAGCACGGGGGATCAAACTCACAACCTCACGCCTGCCATACAGGCACTTAAGTGACTAAGCCAAACTCCCAGCCCCCTTTTTTAAATTTCTAAGCAAAATCTCACTAAATTGCTAGATTGCCCAGGCTGGGCTTGAATTTACAGTCCTCCTCCCTGTCTTTCAGAGTGCTGGGATTACAGGAATGTGCCACCATGTCCAGCCAGGACTTTTTTTTTTAACCCATTCAATGATCTAGTTTTCTCAGTTCTCCGTCCTTTCTTTACATATAACTTGGTCTCTCTCTGACCTTTCTATTCTATTCCACTTGTCTATTTTCCTGTTTCTATGATGGCAGTGTACTTTTCCTTTCTGTGGTATTGTAATATCTGGTTGGGACATCCTATCCCTTTGCTCTTCCTTTCTCAAAATTGTTTTAATTATTTATGGAATATTTAAATAGTAAATAAAATAGTTCAGGATTCAAATCCTGCTCCTGAATGTTAGCATCATCTAACATTCCTAGTACTGTGTAACTTCTTTTGGAAATATTATTTGTAAGAAAAAAAGAAAAACGGTGGTTTTTATTTTTTGATTTTGTTTTATTTTATTTATTTATTTATTTATTTTTTGCGGCAATGGCGATCGAACTGACAACCTCACGCCTGCCAGACAGGTGCTTAAGCCACTGAGCCAAACTCCTGGCCCAAAACGGTGGTTTTTAATTCCTGAAAACTACCTAGAAATCCACCATCAGTGATATTTGCCTACCTCCCTTCATTATAACCTCAGGATAATTCTGAATTCCTGAAATTGCATTCTCTGTATCATAAGGTAATAAAACACAACAGAGCTCAGTTTTAATGCAGAAACCTTTCATTTTCTTTCTTTTATCTTACACTTTAATTTAATTTAATTTTATTATTATTTTTTTTTTTTTTTGAGACATGGTCTCATTTTGCAATTTAGGCTGGCCTTAAATTTGCTTATATAGCCCAGGCTGGCCTCAAACTCACTGCAATCCTCCTGCCTCAGCCTCCCAAGTGCTGGGATTATAGGCATGCACCACCATGCCCTGTTTATTTTTTCTTTTCTATCCTGGGTTTTGTTTTTGTTTTTGTGAAGTTTTGTTTTTCTGGCTTGAGTTTTTGTTGGTTTTGTTTGTTTGTTTGGCTTTTTTTTTTTTTTTTTTGAGGCAGGGTCTCATTATATAATTCAGACTAGCCTCGAACTCACTATGTAGCCTAGGATGGGTTCAAGGTGATCTCCTGCCTCAGCCTTTCAAATGCTGGGATCATAGCCGTGCATCACGATGTCCAGCATCTCCCTTGGTTTTTTGAGACCCAGTCCTTCTATGTACTCCAGGTTGGTCTCAAAATTTCAGTCATCCTCCTGCTTTAGCCTCTTGAGTGCTGGGATTTTATACAGGCATGTGCCACTAGGCCAGAGAGCCCTTTCACCTTCAATCAGTAATAGGTTATGTTTGTCCCACACCACCACAGTAGAATCTAAGAATCATTGTTGATGTTATAAAAGGAAGAATAATGAAAGTCATTCACAGAGGGTAGGTAAAACAGGACACACATTTAATTTTGAATAGTAAGAAAAGTGCCCAAAGATAACAAGATATATTATGGTAGTCACTGTTGATTTCCTATTATCTTGTTTTGAAGTTCTGTATCACTTACACTGTTTTGTTTTGATTGGCTTCATTCTGTTTTATTTTGTTTGATTTTATCTCTTAAAAATAAAAAATTAAAAAAAAAAAAAAGTAAAGCGCCCTGAGGGAGCCAAACAAGTTAATACTTTTGGATGAACAAACAATTTCCATGTAGCAGAACCCTCACCCCACCCCTACCCCAGGGATGTTACATAAAAGAGGACTATACCTAAATTTTTATTATAAATTAAATTATTTCTCTCCTCCTCCCAAGTTATTCATATTTAAAATTTGGCTTCATTCTAACTGTCGGACATGGCACATAAGCCATAGACTTTATTATTTATTTCTTTTATTTTATATTTTGACACAGGGTCTTGCTATGTAGTTCAGATTGGCCTTGAACTCATTATGGAGCTGGCCCCTAACTTGAGGCAATCCTCCAAGCAATACACTTTAAAAACCAGCACAAAAGGGCTGGGGATATAGCTCAAAGGCACAAGTGCCTACCTAGCAAGTTCAATTCCTGGTACCAAAAAAAGCAAAAACAACAAAAGAAAACACACAGCACAGTATCTGTGTGATATACAGATCCCCTCAGCCAGCCCTCAGTTCATAAGTGGTCTCTGGCTGGATCCAGGAAACCAAATTAATACAAAGGTTGATTAATAAGGGAAAAGCTAGTATTAAGAAGTCAACCAATAACAAGTGCTGAAGGGGCTGTGGGGAAAAAGGAACCCTTCTCCATTATTGGTGGGAATGCAGGCTGGTGCAACCACTGTGGAAGTCAGTGTGGAGATTCCTCAGAAAGCTAGGATTGGCAGTCCCATTTGACCCAGCTATTCCTCTTCTGGGTATCTTCCCCAAAGAATTAAAAACATCATACCACAGTGATATATGTGCACCTACATTTAAAGCAGCATGGTTCATAATAGCTAGATCTTGGAAAAAACCTAAATGCCCATCAACTGAGGAATGGACAAAAAAGATGTGGTATTTCTATATAATGGAATACTACTCAGCTATAAAGAATGATAAACTGGACACTTTTATACTTAAATGGATGCATCTTGAGAACATACTTATCAGTAAAATAAGTTACACATGTTTACGCATCGTATTGTTTCACTTGTGTGACAGACTGAAAGAAAAACTATGTATGGGTATACAAAAAAATAGTTAAGATAGTTCAAAAAAAAAAAAGCACAATGGCCTCCTTTGTCATCCACATGGCCTGTCTAGAAGTAAATCCAATGCCTCCCTTCACTGAAAAAAAACATTCTGCTGAGATTTTGATAGATATTGAGGTGAATCTATAGATAAGTTTAGGGAGAATAAATGCTTTGTCCAATTCACATACAGAGTCTCTCTTCACTTATTTAGGTTGTATTTGAATACTTTTGATCAGTTTTTATAGTTTTTAGGATACAGATAATGAATATATTTTAGTAGATTTATACAGTAATGTTACTTTAAACTTTTTTGTGATGTTGTAACTTGTGCCACTACAATTTTACTTTCAAATTGTTCATTGTTGTATATAGGCCAACAGTGGATTTCTGTATATGGCTTTGTGAGCTTGTACAATGACCTTGCTAAACCTGTTTGTCTGTTCTATTGATTTTTATGTAGATTTTTTGTAAATTTATTTTATTTTATTTATTTATTTATTTTTTTTTTTGTGGCACTGGTGATCAGACTCACAACCTTGCGCCTGCCAGACAGGCGCTTAAGCCACTGAGCCAAACTCCCAGCCCTAGTTTTTTTGAGGCAGTGTTGCACTATGTAGTTCAGGCTGGCCTTGCTCACATTGTAGCCCAAGCTGGCCTGGAACTCACAATGCTCCTCCTACCTCAGCCTCCCCAGTGCTGGGATTAAAGGCGTGCGCCACCACGCCCAGCTTTTGATTTTTTGTAAATTTTTTGAAAATCCCCTAAAAAAAGAGGTTAGGACTCAAGAGATAATCATAAAAATGTCCTGTAAAGAGCAGGGAGTGCAATTCAGGGATACAACACTTGCCTAGAATGTGCAAAGCCCTAGGTTGTATCCTAAGTCCCACAATAAATAAATAAACAAACATATACGTTTTTTGTACCAGGAATTGAACTCAGGACCTCACATTTGCTAGGCAGGCCACTCTGCTATATCCCTGTCCCACAAACATATACTGTTTTGTTTTTGTTTTTGTTTTTTTTGATACCAGGGATCGAACTCACAACCTCACGCCTTAAGCCACTGAGCTAAATCCCCAGCCCTGTTTTTTTGAGACAGGGTCTCACTATGCAGTTCAGGCCTTGAACTCACTTTGTACCCCAGGCTAGTCTCAAACTCACAATGATCCTCCTGCCTCAGCCTGCCGAGTGTGGGATTACAGGTACGCATCACCATGCCTGGCTCCAAGTATACTTTTAAAAACATTCCACAGCTGGGTGTGTTGGTACAGTCGGGAGGCTAAGGCAAGAGGATCTCTATGAATTCGAGGCCATCCTGGGCTACATAGTGAGTTCACTATGTGGCAAGACCCTGTCTCAGAAAAGCAATGAACAAACAAACAAACAAACAAATAAATAAATAAAGCATTCTACAGAAGCGTAGCACATCTCTTCAGGAAGTGGAATGTCGGAGGAGCATAGACAGGGGTCTGGATAGGAAGACACTATATGCTCCCACAGGAATTTCCCCCAAAGGTGGCCTTCTTGCCTGCCTGTCTACCTTTATTTCTTCTGGTCATGAGTAAAAACAATAGTGTTATTTAGTTGCAGGGCTGAGATGAGGGAGGAAGAGCAGGCAGACACTTATGGAAAACCTACAAATGCCGTACAGTACTACCGTAGCCAGAATTTCCATTCATCCCTACTTGGAAAAAACAGACAAAAGAATAACTCAATCTTCATTGGTTTTTCCAATTATTTTACTGTGCTCACTAAAATCACCTCCACTCCAAATTCATATCCAGGGCAGGATGATTCAGATGAATTAGCAAGCTGTTTTCTCATTCATCTGTGGCACTCAGTGGTTCCTGGAAAAGCAAGTGCCTTGTGTGCCTCCGTGGGACACAGGCGCCATCTCACAAGGTTCTGAAATTTTCATGGAGGAAACTGACTTTTCTTCTTTTCAAATGTGAGATGTGCTTCTCCCTAGGAATGCGCTGTGTAATTATGTTTATAGTTTACACGGGTACCTCCTAAACATGGTGATGGCTTTAGGGTCTTTGTAAATGAAAGCTTGGAACCCCAAGGTGCCATCGTCACCATTGCTCTCTCCAGATAGTGTTCCCCTTTCGCAATGAATGACAGTTTTGTTGCCGTGTAGGACGAGGCACCAAGGTGAGTATACGTGTGTATCCATTTTAAGTAAATTATTAATTTGGAATAAAAGATCCCTTTTTCCCTCCACTATTGCATCATTTTCCAAGTAATCGAGTCCCCAAGCCAAGAAATTGCTGGCAGGAGGAGACTGCCTCTGCTGCCAGTCTTCCCAGGATACTGCTGGGAGCTAATAAGATTTCCCTTGTACGTTTTTCGCTGCCCTGATAGAACATTAAGAGTGTCCTGGACCTTCAACAACAGCCTGCATTGAGGCAAAGGCAACCCCAAGCCAACTCCTACCATCTATTCCTTCAAAAAGTCACTGAAAAATTAACTACAGACCCTTCTCCCCCAGTACTGGGAATTGAACCCCGAGCCTTCACATCATGTTATATCCCCAGTCCTTCTTTATTTTTTATTTTGAGACAGGGTCTCATTAAGTTGCTAAATTGCCCAGGATGGACTCAAACTGTAACTCCTCCTGCCTCAGTCTCCCAGTACTGGCACAAGCTGGTGATCCTCCTGCCTCAGTCTCCTAGAATTCTGGGATTACCGTCTTCTACCACCACGCCTGGCTAAGACTACCTCTTTAAGAGGAGGACCAAGAAGAGAATGGAAAATAGAAACATCTTTGAAAAATAATATGCAATCACGAGGAATGAGCAGTATTATTGCTCTTTAGGTAATGTGCATCCTACACTGAATGCCCAGTCACCTAGATGCCAGCCCTCTAAAATATATCCTTTCTGCCTACCAAAATTCACTCTGCTCACCCTTTCCAGATCCTGAGCCAATACGAATAAGAGGATTATGAATCAACAACCTTGGATTATTTGGAATTAGGTTATTAGGAATATATTTATGTCATCTTCTAGACAAGGATCTGTGGATGACTGGTATCAAAAGTACGCTCAGAACAAACTGAACACATTTGACTAACAGTAGGAAGTTGAGTCTACTGTCTGCTTTTTCCACTTGTCTCTTTCTCATTCCTACAACTGTGTATGCGTGCATGCATGTGTGCGTGTGCATGTGTGTGTGTGTGTTTTGAGACAGGGTCTCACTATGTAACCCAGACTGGCCTTGAACTCATGGCAGTCCTCCTGCCTCAGCCTCTCAAGTGCTAGTATTTCAGGCATATGCTCTAGCTCACATTTTCAATCCAGGCCGCAAATCAGCTGCCTCTTGGCCTGATATCTGGTCCCAATTCATTGCTTAGGGCCAGTGGGCTCAGCTCAGACAGTGCTCAGCCTGTTTGCTCAGGGGCCACTGGATCTAGGAGCAGGTGTTTCCCGAAGGTGAGCGGATGGATAGAAATCCTAAAATAGCTTTGGCACATCACCTCCACTGCAGGACTGGTGGCCAGGTCATAGCTGTTGGCGTCCTACGATGCTGTCCCAATTTCCTTGCTGGCAATAAAACCCAAGACTGAGTATTTGTAAAGGTTGTTCTGCCCCGACACCCAGCTAAGCCACAGTCATTGGTGTCCCTCTCTTCCTTTACCTGATTCACACTGGAAGTCCCGGAAGTGCTTCTCATTTTTTAATATAAACTGGGGGATGGCTGGGGATTTAGCTCAGTGGTAAAACACTTGTCTTGCAAGCTGGAATCTTGGGTTTGGTCCTCAGCACCAAAAAATTTTAAAAGCTTTAAAAAAAAAAAAACCAAACAAAAAAACTTGGGGATCAAAGTGGAACTTTGTTATAGTGCATACTTTTAAAAGTCTAAATCTCTAACAAGCCTCCAGGTAGCACCAGTGCTTCCGCTCTGCTGATCTCACTTTGAGTAGCAAAGGGCTGCAGGATTCAGTTTCAGCTCCAGTTCTAACTGCTTTTCGTTCTTAAGCAGTTTGTTTTTTAAGTTCCTGGCTATGAATAATAGTTATACTATGTGAAAAGTAGAATCTGATGTCCAAGAGATTTGAAATCAGCCTCATCTCTGTGCAACAAGTGGAAGATGTATTTTTCAGAATTCTAGAAGCTCTTGTCCCCGAGACAAGAGCTGTCCACGCAGAGCTGGGCCACACCCCAGGAAGCCTCAGCTACCTACGACATCCCTGAAGCTTTCAATCCCTAGGACTAAGTGCAGTAAAGGTCCACAGTGCCCACGCCTACCCTAAATATTTCAAATCATAACCGGGAAGAAACTGCTAAACGTTCTCCCACCTTGAGAAATGTATCTTCAAAGTGACACTATGTATTTTTTCTTTCTTTCTGTGGCGCTGACAATTGAACTCAGGGCTTCATGCAAGCTGGGCAAGCCCTCTACCACTGAGCCACTCTCTCCCCAAAATGACAATATTTTAAAATACACAGCTGTGATTTTATATGCCCAAATCAGTAAATTATCAAGGAGGATTGAACATTGTTATCATTTATGTCTTAGTGGTCAGTTAATGCATCGGATTAATAAAACAATCATAATGTATAAATTATAGATTTATTGGTCTATATATGTATTAATTTACATATTTATTTCATAAAGAATTCTTTTTCTTGCCTGGCATAGTGGCACACGCCTTTAATCCCAGCACTCGGCAGGCTGAGGTAGGAAGAGCATTGTGAGTTCGAGGCCAGCTTGGGCTACAACATGAGCGCAAGGATGGCCTGAGCTACATAGTGCAACCTTGTCTCAAAAAATTAGGTCTGGGAGTTTGGCCCGGTGGCTTAAGCACCTGACTGGCAGGTGTGAGGTTGTGAGTTTGATCCCCGGTGCCAAAAAAAAAAAAAAAAAAAAAATTCTTTTTCTTAATTTCATTTCAACAAAATTTCTAAAAAGGCATGGGAATGTTTTCATGTAATTTAGCGTATTGGCAGTAATGATCTAAAGTGTTAAAGAAGGGCTGGGGATGTGGCTAAGTGATTGATCACCTGCCTAACAAACACAAGGCCTTGGGTTCAAGTGCCAACACCATCCCCACAAAAGGATTAAGAAATACAAATGAATTCAAAGCATAAACACTTGAATGTTTCTTGTCCAAAAAACATAAAATAAAAATAAATTACTTTTCATACATTTTCAAAATAGTCATCTATCTCAGTACATTGGTATACATCTGTGGTCCTGGCACTTGGGAGGCTGAGGCAGGAGGACCATTTGAGCCCAGGAGTTTAAGGTCATTTTGAGCAACATAGCAAGACACTGACTTCAAACAAACAAAAAGTTTCAATTCTGAAAGTCAACATTATTTATTATAGTTAAAAAGCAATACATATAATTAGTGAATAAAAAATTTTAAATTGAGACTACATAAAAAGCAAAAATGCTTATTTAAATTTTTGAAAACTAAGTCATGTTAACTATTTTCATTTAAAAACCTAAATGACTGCACTGTGAGT
>RJWM01029944.1:0-23929 GCA_004363535.1 Dasyprocta punctata | reverse complement strand
GCATCCAATTTACTTTTACTCTTCAAAGAAGAGAGATTGGACAGCTGTGTCATGAGCGTGTGTGAGCGTGCAGCCGGGCTGTCTGTGTGGGCGCCGCGGGGACGGGATTCCGGGACTGGGGCCCTGGAAGCCGCGGCCTGCTCTGTCCTGTGCTTGCCTCGTTGCCCTCCCTGCCCCCTCAGCCACGGGGGGAGGTGGAGACGTAGGATGAAGAGAAGAGGAACGTGACCGGCGCTCGCTGCTGCTGGTCGGGCAGCATCTGAGTGTTCTCCATCGGCTCCTTTCTCTCCGGCTGGGGGCAATTTCTGCATAGACTCTGTCCCCTGGCGCAGAGCTTGTGGAGTCCTGGCCCTTCTCTGTGGACAGGGGCCTGCCTGTCTGCAGCATACTAGATAGTAACTGGAGGGGAAGTGGGCCCCTCCAGGATGTGGTGGCCTCTGTCCCTGAGAAGTTGTTTCCCTGAGAAGGCCCCTGCAGGCTGGGGGGTTGGTGGGCATTGGCTGCAGTACTCTTCCTTGGTCTTCCCAGGAGCAGGGTGGGAGAGGGGATTGGAAGCTATTTTGTGTGTTCTTGGGTCACACGAACCGAATGAGTAAATGGAGCCCCATGGATCTGAAGTAGGTCGTCACTGTGGGCTGCTGTACTGTCAGCGTTGCTGGGCCGCCCTGCTGCAATCCTGCCCCTCTGTCTGCTCCCGGGTGACACTGCAGTGTGGTTTTTGGTGAGCTGTCTGTGTTGGCCCTGCTTCGTGCTCCTGGGCTTGAGTGTCTGTGCCTGGCCACCGCGGGTGGCCACAGGGTGTGTTCCCAAAATGGAACCCAGCAGGCCTGGCAGGAAGAGAACCATTGGTTGTGTGGTGCTCTTTGGTTTTGACCTGAATTCCAGCCTGTGGGCCCTAGTGGACAGCTCACAGGGATTTTAGGCCTTGTCCCCAGTCATCCTGGGGCCCTCCCGGTTGATAGGGCCTCAGCTCCCAAGCAGGACGGCGAGCTGCAGCCTCCCTCCTCCTACCGGGAGTGCGGCTGGACGGTCACGTCGGGAGACCTCGGGTCTGCGGGGTGGGGAAGGGCAGACGCACAGCACTTGGTCTTGTCTGTCTGAAATGTTCTCTTCGTGTGTGCGTCCCAGAAGCGACTTCCTTTTCCTGATTTCTCGGTTCAGCAGAGGTGGGCCAGTGGATTGTGTGGGAGTCCCAGTCATTGGGGACAGAAGCAGACCCCATGCAGGGTACAGCAGGATTGAGAGAGCCGCCCTGACTGGGAGCCCAGACAGTGGGAAGGGACGGTGCGTGTGCGTGGTCTCCTGCGGCCTGCAGAGTGCTGTGCACTGGGGGGCAGGCTTCAGCTTCTGCTGGAAAGAGGAGAATGGTGATGGCAGCCAGGTGAGGACTCAACCAAGCCTCAGCCAGTGCTGGTCATGCAGCTGTGAGTTTTTTGCAGCTTTAACTGAAGGGGTCAAGATAGCTGGTGAGAGCAAATACCCTCACCTAGGGTCTGGGAGATACTGCCTGCCCTGCGTCCCCACCTGCAGTGCTTGGTGTAGCTGGCCAGGACACATCAGCAAGGAAATGTCCAGGACAGTGTTCAGTGGGCCGCCTCCCACCCACTTGTGAGAGCGCAGAAGCAGTGTGGTGAGCCTTCGGTCTCCCACTGAGTCCTCTCACCGGGATCGTTCTCACTGGCTTCATTGTGTGGGGGGCCCAGGGCCTGGCTTTCCTTCTCGTCAGGCGGTGCCTCCCTTGCCAGCCACCGTGACCCAGTGGGTGAGCAGCAGTGACCTTCATCTGGGCTGTGCCGGCCCCTCACAGGCACGCACAGCCTCCAGCCCAGCCGCAGATGGAGGAGGGCTCTCTGGAGCCCTGGGCCCCACACAGACTGTTTAGGGAAGCCCTTGGGGTTACAGCTTCAGCACTGAACCTGCGTCTGTCCAGTCTCCCCTGGCGCCAGCCCAGCCTTGTGCTGCCCCTCCAGAGGCCACCTGCTCTGCCCGAAGTTCTGCCTTCTCTGCAGAGATGCAGCCAGGCTCCTTCGAAGTGCTGGGAATAAAGTCCACATCCTGGCCTTGCCTCTTCGAGGCTCCCCTGCCACACTTCCCACCCTTGCTCGGGGGGCCAGGCTGCCCCTGGGCCTGGCGAGTGCGCCTCTGGCGCTGGGCGCGGGGTGGGCTCCCTCTCATCTGCTGGGCCTCAGCTTCGAGGCTGCATCAGGGGAGCCTTACTTCTGAAGCCCCATCTCAGTCGCCCTCTGCAGCGGCTTTCTGGCCCTCCTGGCGCCTGCGCAGTGTCAGTGTGCACTCGTTTGACCCGACGCTCTTTGAGAGCCCAAGCCGCCTCTGCAGCTTTTCGGCCCAGTCCTGAGCAAGTTCCCAGTGGCATTGTGCCTGTTAATGGGGCCAGTGTTGAGAGGAAGGGTCTCTCTCAACCTGACTGTCCAGGCCCTCAGCACCGATTCAGAATTCGGTTTCCCTCTGCCCCCTCCCTGTCTGGGAAACTCTTGTGTGTTGCGGAGCTGAGGAGGCTGCCTTGGGTGAGCCCGCCTGGCAGAGCTGGGCGTGTTGAGCTGGTGAATACCTGCTGCTGGAAGGAGAGGCAGGCAAGTCTGGCGTGGAGGGGCACAGAGGATCCCTTTGGGGGTCAGGCCCCAGGGCGGCTAGGAGAGCCCCGGGGAGCAAGACGGTACAAAGGAGCATGGGGTTGATTTTGGCCCAAGAGGAAGCCCTGTACCTGCAGCTCAGCAGTTTGATGCCTTCGGGCATCCTCAGTGTGGAGTTCGGAGCGCTCACTTGGCCCAGGTGTGCTCTGTCTGGGGCCCAGTCCCGCCTCCCTGAGCGTCAGCTACCTCCTCCTGAGGATGCAGTCAGGTGTCTCAGCATTAGCATGAAATGATGTCTGCCAGCTACCTCCTCCTGAGGATGCAGTCAGGTGTCTCAGCGTTAGCATGAAATGATGTCTGCGAAGCTTCTAGGGTTGCTACATAGTAAGTGCTGAAGGGATTTTCTTTCTTTGCTAACTCCCCAGTTTTTAGAACTAACTAGAGAAGTCAGGGTATCACGTGTTTGAGCCAACCTAATCCATGGCCAGCGGCACACAGAACCAACTGGTGCGGGCGTGGTGGTACACACCTGTAATCCCAGCACTCAGGAGGCTGAGGCAAGAGGATCATTGCAAGGTCAAGGCCAACCTGAATTTTATAGTGACTATGTCTCAAAAAACACCAGCCGGAATGCTGGGAACCAAGATGCACCTCATTCTGAGATTGGGGGCTGTTGCCTGGGCCTACTGTGAGTAGTGAGCAAGATTGGGGTGCAGGCCCAAGCCTGCTGAGCAAGTCCTGCCCCATCCTCTCCACCAGCAGAACCTCACGAGGGCGCTTGGGCACGTGGCCCCTCACGCCCACAGCTGGCTCTGGTGGTTTCACTTGTTCCTGGGCGCCCCGAGCTCAGCCTCGTCACCTCATTTTGCAGAGGGCCTCTGGTCCTTGAGGGTAAGGATGACATTCATTGCCACTTTGCTCCCCAGCCACAGGAAAGCCACCGAGACCATGATGCTTCTCCCTGGGCTGGCCGTCTAGGGGATGTGGACTGTGGGACTGGAGTGGCCTCTGGGACCCAGGGACAAGAGACGCCACTATGCTGTATGCATTCTGAGGACAGGCTGGCTCCACCACTGGCCCATGTTCCTGGGGCCTGGCCACTAGTCTGGAGATAGTTCTCCACCAGAGCGTGGCGACACTGCACTGCTGTGTTGAAAGCATCTTTCTGAGTGTTCGTGTTCTGCACCAAGCAGTTAGGAGCCCCTCCTAGCGCGGGCACAGGCGTGTGTGTGTGTGTGTGTGTGTGTGTGTGTTCCCGTGCACTCGAGCACTTGGGATTCACGGGTCCCTAGCTTAATGGTTTCGCGCATTGGCGAGTATTAAGGCAGCAGGACGGGGACAACCACCTGGCATTTCTAGAGGTCCATTAGTCAGTGGAGGGCGTCAGAGGGGAGAGAGGAAGAACTGAGGGAGCTTCAGGGACACCTCTTCCGGGAGCGCTGTGATTGTCACTCCTGGCCACTGGTCTCACTTCGCTGGGGAAGCCCTCTGCACAGGGACGGCCGTCTGCTGTGTGTGCACCCTGAACCTGGGCTGGAGGGGCGGGGAATGCGGTCCTGGGGAGCCCAGAGGATTGACAGGCTCCAGCTCTCACAAGCCCCCTGAAAGGGACTGAGCCCTCTCCTGGCCGGAGGCTCATGAAGAGTTGCTTGAGTAAAGAATGGGCCGTATCAGCTAGGGACGGCTGAGAAGTGGTCGCGAGACACTGGACCATGACAGTGCCCTCCACAGAGCTCCTGGAGGTCCCCTGCGGGGTGGGATATGGCCTGAGAGGGCCCGGCTGGCCCCGTGTTGCCTACTCAGGTCACTGCGCCTTTCACCACATGCCAGGTCCAGAGTCCACAGCGGGGTCGGCCTGGGTCTCGATGGGTCCCAAGTCAGTGCACACTGCAGAGGACTCGGGGCTGAGGGCTGTCCCCGGCCGCTGCGGGGCGCTCAGCGCCGGCTCTTTGTCTTCCAGGTCAGACTGTGGAGATGAGGAGTGGTGGACACTCGTGATGGAATGGACATGTCCTCCCGCCAGCCACATCCCACCCCGTCCTGCCCCGTGTGCCTGCCCCAGCCAGCACTTCCTCCCTACGTCTCACATCGCTCAAACCAGTGACGCCACAGGAAAGAAAGACCCAAGATGTTGGAATGGCTGTTTCCATGGACACAATCTCCATAGTGACAATGTGGGGGGGAGGGGGGAGGGGGCTGTGGGGAAGTGGGGGGAATAAAGGGAGGGATAAAAATATATATATATAAATCTATTTTTAGTCTGGAAAGACTTTGTTTAAATGAAAGGTGCGCTATCCCTTTTGATTCTATTTTAAAATTATCTAGTTAACTCCAAATTTGTTCCAATGACAGTGAAACTTAAATGTGAAATTGAACTGAAAAAACTCATCTCATAAAGGATTGGGGGGGGTGGCTTTGATCTTCGGCCTCTCACACCAGTTCCGAGAACACTAGATCCGGAATGAAAAGCAGACGGGCCACACCCAGCCCGGCTTTCGCAGAGATCTGTTCACAGCGGGAAGGGTTTGCGGGCCAGAGTCAGGACAGCCCAGGTTTCCAGGGGTGTGGGGGGGCAATGTTTCAACACAAAAGTAATTTTTTTTCCTTTCCAGAAACACTATTTATTTATTATTTTTAAAATTTTTATCTTTTGGGGAATAAAATTGGCAGGCGTCCCAAGGTCATGGCTGTGTCCCTGGTCACTCGGCTGGTGAGAGCCTGGGCCCCACCAGGTGGGCGCAGCAGCCGAGTCGAGGGACAGACCCCACTCTGTCCTCAGCACATTCCAGGCAGCTGTGGCCAGAGCCTGAGCCGCGGGGGGGCCCCCCCGGAACAGCGGGTGGCGCAGGAGGGGTGGCAGCGGGAAGCGTGGGTGGGCTGAGTGCCCAGGGACACCCACCTACCACTTCTGCTTTTGCTTTCATTTTTATAACGGAAAAGGGGGCTGTCAGATAAGCAGCCCCAGGCTTCGTGATTCTTTATGTTGTTTTGTTTTGTAATTGTATAATTTTTAAATATCTGAGTTTTAAAAAAAAGAAAAAAGTACAAAAAAATCTTGTTAAGGCCTTAAGAAGGGGTTAGTGCATCTTTCAGGGGTCACTCTGCCGTGGGGATAAAATAGCTGTTTCACAAACAGTTTTATTTAAAAAAAACTAAAAACAAAAAAAATCAAAAATAATAAACTTCATTTTAACCTTGTTTCCTGTTTTGTTTACTATAAAATGAATGCGTGTCTTCCTTCTCCCACTCCAGCCCCCAGAAGGTGTCCTTGCTTCTGTTCCAGGAGGTCGCCCTTGGACCTGGTCCCTTTGGTCCCAGCTTCTCAGGATTCCAGGTGGCCCTTATAGTGGGCCCCAGAGCGCTCAGCCCTGCACCAGGATGGTAGACTGACTTAAGCAGATACGAGGACGTATTTCCAATGAACATTCATTTTAAAGATTATTGAAAAGTAGTGCAATGTTAATGAACTTTTTTAGGGAAGAGAAATATTGGACAGTTGCAAGGTAGGAGTAAGGAATCGTGTGTGCTCCCCCATTTGGGGCTGCAGAAGGGGCTGCATGTAGCGGTGCAGCCGTCTCTGGCTCAGCCTGGTGTGGATGGAAGTGCAGTGGGCGTGCTGTCCACTGTGGGCCCGCGGAGGCTGTGTGGCCGGGTGGCTTCCAAGCTGGTCGGCTTCCCATTCTGCTCTTGACGTGAACACAGTTAAAATGAAATTGATCGATTTCGGGTGTCAAGGGCTAAACCACAAAATTTGAAAAATACATATTTGGAGGCAAATATTTCCCTGACAGCAAATACTTCTTTGTCACTTCGCCTTTTATTCTTTTGTCCTTTTTGATTTGCTGAGGATTTGTGATCACGGCCCTGCCTTGTGATTGTTCTAGGTCTTTCCTTGAGCTGGCTTCAGAAGCGACCTTGAGCTGGGGAGTGGCCCTGTTATCCACTGGGCTCCGGACTCTAGTACCCTGGCTCCAGCAGCAGCTCCCAGAGCTTTTGGAGGCGTGTGTGTGTGCGTGTGCATGCGTGTGTGTATTGTTATGTATTTTCTTTTTGAGAGCAGCTTTAGGTTCATAGCAGTACTGGGCAGAAGGCTCAGGGTGCTCCTGCACACCTGATCTCTTCCCCCCTCACGTGCCCAACTGTCAGCCTCCTCACTCGAGGAGCGCGTTTCTTAGTACTGACAACTGCACGCTGAACTTCCTGTGGCCCAGCAGGTACAGTTTACATTACACTAGTGTTCTTCCTTGCTGTTGTGTATGGATGGCACAGGCTTGGACACATTTGTAAGTACGTGTATCTACCTTGATAGAATACAGGGTAGTCTGCCCTGAAACTTCTCTGTCTTGCGCTGCCTGCCCCCAGTGACCTCTGGTCTTGTACTTGGCTTTGTAGTTTGGCCTTTTGCAGACTGTCGTATAGTTGGAATCCTACAGCATGCGGCCTTTTCAGACTGGTGTATGTAGCCATAGGTGGTTATGGTTCCTTGGTTTAGAGAATGTACAGTTATGCTGACTTGATAGCTCATTTCTTTCTACTGACAAATAATAACTGTCCTGTTGCCTTCTGGCCTGACCTTCCACTTGCTGAAGGGCATCTTGGATGACTCCAGATGCAGCAGTTACCATTTGCCGCACAGGTTTCCAGGTGGATCTAAGTCTTCAGGTCATTACCAAGGAGCATAATTGCCGGTTGATTTAATTTTGTAACCAGCTGTCTTCCAGAGCAGGGGTACCATTCGCATCCCCACCAGCAACGAGTAGAGTTCCTGGTGCTCCACATCTTCACCAGGACTTTGTGATGTCAACATTCTTGATCTTTGCCATTCTATGAGATGTGTAGTGGCTCAAAATTATTTTTAAAGTTTTAAATTTGTGGTAAAGAGCCAGGCATGGTGGCGCATGCCCATAATTTCAGCATTCGGGATGCCGAGGCAGGAGGATTGCTGCAAGTCTGAGGCCAGCCCGGGCTACGAATTGAGACCCTGACTCAAAAACAAGCAATAAATTGTAAAAACCGTGAAATTTCTCATCTTACTTTGATCTTTAAGTGAATACTTCTTTGGCGTCGAGTGCGTTCACACTGTTGTAGAGCTGATCTCCAGAACTTTTTCATCCTGCAAAGGTGAAACTGCCCCTGCGAGGCTGGTCTCTGTGGCGCTGCCCCTTGCTCTGGCGAGGATTCCACTGCCGTGTTCTCTTGCTCCCCCCAGTGCTGGCCTGCAGAACTGCAGCTCTGAAGGCAGCAGCCCATGGTCCAGAGGAGTCAGAAAAGCACACGGACCGATCCTGCTCCTTTCCATCCCTTAGCGGAGCTGGGATTTAGGCGTCTCCACCATTTCCATCTGGTGGTACAGCAGTGCCTGGCTGGGAGCAGGGCCAGGTCCGGATCAAAATGCTTGAACCTTCTTTTCCTGACTGCTGGCTGATTCAAGTTCCTGACTGGTTTCTGAAATGTTCACAGAGGCGTCCACATCATCCAGGCGCCCAGGGGAAGAGGAGCAGGACCTTGCATCCCACCTCCTCGCTGCCGTATTGAAGCACTATGACCCACGCGGCGACGGCCGGAGCCTCCACCCCTGCACGGTGCATTTTACCCGGTGACCTGGGTGGTCCCAGGGTTGGGGGGGCAGATTGCGTGTCTTCTAAAAGAAAAACTCCAAGAGACTTCCATGCGGGCCACAGATAGAATCTCTTGCTCAAGCTGCGTGGAGCTGTAGCTCCGCCTGGGAGTCTGGTGAGGACGGCACCACTGCTGGGACTTTGACCTCATCACGTGGCATCTCCTCTGCCCTGGGACATACAGCCACCTGCCTTTAACGGCCACAGAGGGAATGAGAGAGAATCGGGAGTGCCCAACAGTGCCCAGGACCTAAGTGCCTGTAGGCTTTCTTTGTGGCTTTGGGGGCTTTCTCACCACAAGCCCCTGGCACAACAGGATTCGGCCTGGATTGTACCTGCGATCCCCCCGTCAGCCCTATCACGACGCCCCGAGGGTCTCTGGTAGGAAGGTGCTGCCATCCGGGCCAGGCCACATCTGAGAATTCCCCGGGGCCTAAGTGGGTCTTCCCCTGCAAGTCAGTGCGTGACCTCAGACCTGACCCTCCCCACTGCAGCTGCCTGCCTCCTGCTGCCCCTACCACGGGACAGTCCAGGGTTGCATCCACCTCACAGCCAGACTGCTGTGGCCTGCCCTGGCGATCGGTCCCTTAGCCAGTCACCAGATGACCATGAAGCAGTTGGGACTGCTGCCTTGGTGTGTCAGCTCTCAGGCCTTCCTGTGCCTCGTAGTCATGTCCCTTGGGCCCTGTGTCACCTTCGCACTGTGGCCCAGGGCCAGCCCACTGTGGCCAGTGTGTTCATCTGTGCAGCTCTCCTGCCACATGTCCGGCCCCCTGTCCTAGGTATCCTGCAGAGGACAGGAAGGGCACAGATTTCCACAGCTGCCAAGTCCCACCCCTTTCCCCTCCCTGTACCCACCGGCTGCTTTATAAGAGGGCAGCCAACTGGCAGGCTGCGCTGGCTGTGCTGGAGTATACTTCCTGGCCCTAGGTGCCCGGAGTGGTCAGGACTTGCAGTGTGTCCAGAGGAACCCAGGGGTCTCCATGGCGCTGCTGACCGGGGATGCGCTGTTCTCTGTGGCCGTGGCCGTGGCCATCTTCCTGCTCCTGGTGGACCTGATGCACCGGCGCCAACGCTGGGCTGCTCGCTACCCACCAGGCCCCATGCCTGTGCCCGGGCTGGGCAACCTGCTGCAGGTGGACTTCCACAACGTGGTGTACTCCTTCTACAAGGTAGGGGAGCTGGAGGTGGAAGGGCACAGTGGCCAGGGTGATGTCACAACAGACAGTGGAAGAGGAAGCAGGTGGCGAGGCCTAGGGGAGGGCACTGCAGAGCCTGAGGACACTTTGGACTTTGCAAAGAAAAAGTGGGAGGACAAAGGCCAGGAGGTGGGGCGGCACTTGGCAGTGCGTTTTGGATCCAGTTGGACAGGGCAGAAGTCATGGAGGCCCCAGGTCCCTTCTGAAAGTGTCAGGGGAAAGGTCTGTGGATGGGGGAGGGGTCAGGATCTCAGGATCCATCTGAAGTCGAGGCTGAGGTGCAACACCCTTCACATCTGCTGCGGTGTGGAGTTGGCTCACCACTCACATCTGTGACCCCTGCTTTCCTCCTGTGTAAACCAGGGTGCTGGCAGGTCCTGACAGTTCATGCAAGGTCATGGCTGGGGTCCAGATCCCTAGTGATTCCCAGGCTTAGAAGAAGCAACCTTGCCAGCACTGAGGCACTGTCTCAGCCTTGGGGCACACCTCGGTGGTAGAGCACTTGGCTAGTATGCAAGGGACCTTGGCTGCAAATTCCTGGCCCTGCAAAGAATGAAAGAGGGGCGTCAGATCTCTGCAGTGCTCTGCTCTGTCAGAGTCTCCCAGGTCCCCACGTGGAGCTGGGGCCTTCAAGTTGGCTGGGACCATGACGTGAGTCTCGTGACCCTTTTCACTGCAGCTGCGGCACCGCTTCGGGGACGTGTTCAGCCTGCAGCTGGCCTGGACGCCAGTGGTTGTGCTCAATGGGCTGGCGGCTGTGCGCGAGGCGCTGGTAGACCACAGCGAGGACACCGCTGACCGGCCGTCGATGCCTGTCTATGAGCACTTGGGCTTTCAGCCGCATACCCAAGGCAAAGGGTGGTGGGCAGATGGGATGCAGGGCTGGTGGCAGCGGCCAATTGAGGGAGTGGGTCTAATGGGGCAGTCATGTGGTCAAGGGGCACAAGGAAAAGCCCTGAATTCTGGACATGTGGACGAGAAAAGGGCCCATGGCAGAGCTGCGGGCAGAGATGTGGGTGCATTGGGTACAGTCTGTGCTGGGAGGAGTGTAAGAAAGTGAGGGCCCGGAGGACGTGGCCAATGCATTTGGTCACCCACGTGCCCCTTTCACCCCCCCAGGAGTGGCCCTGGCGCACTACGGACCCGCCTGGCGTGAGCAGCGGCGCTTCTCGGTGTCCACCCTGCGCAACTTCGGCCTGGGGAAGAAGTCGCTGGAGCAGTGGGTGACTGAGGAGGCCGCCTGTCTCTGTGCTGCCTTTGCCTCCCAGGACGGTGGGTGATAGGCCGAGGGGAATGAGGAAGGGACATGCAGGAAAGTGACAGAAGGGGGCGACACCACGACATGCATCCCTGTTCCCAGGACGCCCCTTTCGCCCCAACACCCTGCTGAACAAAGCAGTGTGCAATGTGATTGCCTCCCTCGTCTATGGGCGCCGCTTCGAATACGAGGACCCGCTGTCTGACAGGACGCTGGAGCTGCTGCAGGAACTCCTGAAGGAGAGCTCTGGCTTGACGCCGCAGGTGCGGGGCGCAGGAGAGTGCGGGCGGCTCCCCCTCTGTGCTGCTGGGCCCTCAGGAAGAGAATTCACCTGCAGGGGAGTTAGAACCAAGGACACTCGGAGAGAGGCACCCCGGCAGGAAAGGGCTGGAGGTGGCAAATGTCAGACGACAAGCATGGGAGCGGTGGCCCGGGCTCTGGGCTCCAGAGAGGGCAGAGTCTGCACCTCCAGTCCACGCTGGGTGCCACCAGTGCTTGTGAGACTTGCAGGGCAGCCAGGCCAGGAGTGGGCGGGCCACCAGTAGGCCCAGGCAGGCCAGGCTCCTGGTCGGGAGGTTGGACCCTGAGCCTGATCCAGGTGAGAGCTATGCGAAGGAAGGACTCGGGTCCCCTCTGTGCCTGTCACAGGTGCTGAACGCGTTCCCCTGGCTGCTGCACATCCCAGGGATAATTGAAAAGTTTTTCTCCGGGTTCAAAACATTTGGTGCCCTCCTAGATGAACTGGTAAAGGAGCACAGGATGACCTGGGACCCGGCACAGCCACCCCGAGACCTGACCGATGCCTTCCTGGCCGAGATAGAGAAGGTGAGGGGCGACTGCCAGAGATGAGGCAAGGGGCTTTGGCCCCTGGGGGAGCTGAGGTTAGGCAAGCGAGACGTCAGACTCTCCTTGGAAACAGGACCAGAGTTAAGGGGTGCGGATTAAAAGGCCACTTGGGGTAGGCGGAGCGTTGTGAGTTCAAGGCCGGCTTGAGCTACAGCGTGAGCGCAAGGCCTGCCTGAGCTACATAGTGCGACCCTGCCTCAAAAAAAAACAGGGCCAGGAGTTTGGCTCAGCAGCTTAAGCGCCTGTCTGGCAGGTGCGAGCCTGTGAGTTCAATTCCCGGTGCCGCAAAAACAAAAAACAAAAAACAAAAAAAAGGCCACTTGGGGGCTTCCTCCTGCTATATCCCAACCCACCTTCTCTGCCTGTCCAGGCCAAGGGGAACCCTGCGAGCAGCTTCAACCAAGCAAACCTGTGCGCTGTGACATCTGACCTGTTTGCTGCAGGGACGGCAACAACATCCAACACGCTGGCCTGGGCCCTGCTGCTCATGATCCTGCACCCGGATGTGCAGCGTGAGCCTGGCTGGGACTGTGTGGGAGGGTGCGAGAGGCAAGGCAGTGGTGGGTCCTCAACCAAGTATGATGCAGTGCTGGGGCTCCAAGCACTGGCGTGACCCAGACTCCTGTCAGAGTGATGCCCTGCTCACCTGGTCACAGCCCTTAACAGAGGGGTGAAGAGGGTCAGGGCACAGCCCCGGGACTGAGCTGCCATGGGGACGCTTGTCTGTCCAGGCCGTGTGCAACAGGAGATCGATGAAGTGATAGGGCAGGGACGGCGCCCAGAGATGGCAGACCAGGCCTGCATGCCCTTCACCAACGCCGTGATTCATGAGGTGCAGCGTTTTCGACACATCGGCCCATTGGGTACACCCCACATGACGTCCCGTGACACTGAGGTGCAGGGCTTCCTCATCCCCAAGGTAGGCCTGGGGCCCTCCTCCGCTAGCATGGCCACTCCCAGGTGAGGCCAGGCAGCACCCAGACCTCCTGCTCCTGGGTCCCACTGGTGCTGCCAGGCCCAGGCTGGCTGTGTGCGATGCTGAATGCAATGCCTCTGCTCTGTCCCCACAGAACCTCCAGGGTGTGACGATAAACTAAGTAAGCCAGAGAGTGTTGGAAGACCCCCTCTAGGCAGGAGCAGGTGGCAGTGAGGCACCCATAGGAGTCTCGCCATGTGGCATTGCCATTGTAACAAAGGGGGTGCTGAGAATCCTGGGCCTGAGGGCTTCTGGAAGGGTCCGGGCATGTGGCAGGAGCTCGTACCCATGCGTGCTTACTGGAGGGCTCTGGGGCTCCTCGCTGGTCCACTTTCATGCCAGACACCTTCTGACAGGGGACCACGCTCATCACCAACCTGTCATCTGTGCTAATGGACGAGACTGTCTGGGAGAAGCCCCTCAAATTCCACCCTGCACACTTCCTGGATGCCCAGGGCCACTTTGTGAAGCACGAGGCCTTCATGCCGTTCTCAGCAGGTGCTTGTGGGGTGCCTGGTCGCTGTCCCCTTCCAGGGTGCCTTGGTGGGGAGGGACCCTGGCTCCAGTCTGACCAATCCCTGTCCCCACCCACAGGCCCCCGGACATGCCTTGGGGAGCCCCTGGCTCGCATGGAGCTCTTCCTCTTCTTCACCTCCCTGCTGCAGCGCTTCAGCTTCTCGGTGCCCGAGGGGCAGCCCCAGCCCAGCGACTGTGGGATCTGTGGCATTCTGTTGACCCCACACCCCTACCAACTCTGTGCTGTGTCCCGCTAAAGGGACACCCCACACAACCAGCCTGGGCCTGGCAGCACTGTGGAATCCAGGCCAGGTGGCCTGGTGTTGCCCAGCCTCACCTACCTTGGGGATGTGGCATCCCTGCACCCCAGTGTCATGGCTGGGGACCCACATGCACAATAAACCAGGCCTGTGGCCACCACTTAACAATTAGTACCTATCTAGTTTGAATCCTCAGCCACCTGTGTGAAGCCAGCCCTGACCCTCTGCCTCGTCCATCCTAATGGAACCACAGGTGCCCACAAGGCAAATGGTTCTAACAATGCTCAGCAGGGGACAGCTCACCGCATGTCACCCATGGAGACCCAGGACTGGCACTGGGTTGGTGGCAAACCCCAGGCAGTGGCTCGGGCTCCGTGGGTGCCAGGTGGGACCGAGTGTGAATGGGAACCAGCTCAGCCCCTGGCAGGCTGGCAGACGGTACTGGTGGTCCCCAGCCCCCCTCAGTGCAGTGAGTTGCCAGAAGGTCTCACAGAACTGGAAAAGCTGTCACACTCAAGTGTTGCGACTTATGACAGATGACAATCAGCTGCAGTGAAGGCACATGAGGGAGATTCCTGGAAGGCAGGCACAAGTGTTCCATGGTCTGAATGGAGTGCAGGTGACAGTCAGTTGTCCCAGCAACCAGGTGGGACACATGTAGTGGGCCGTGCTCAGGTGCAACTCAGAGTCCAGGATTTTTGGGGAGCTCTGTTCCGTGGGTGTGCAGTGCCCACGTGGTGACATCAGTGACTCAGTTTCCATCCCCCTGCTGAGACTGAGATAGCCCAAGGCCCACTTAGATCACATCACTGACATAGACTGTGTGGTATTGCCCCGGATCACAGCCTTGACCCTTAAATACGCTTGTTACGAAGGACGGCCGAAGGCCTTAGGGAAAATCCCCCAGGAAGCTGTCAGAAGTCAGACTTTTTTTTTTTTTTTTTTTTTTAACATCAGGATGAAACTTCCCAAGTCAGCTGTGGTGACTCTACTACACAGGCTTGATCACATTTTCATGAGCATCTATTTCTTTCTCTCTGTCTCTGTCTGTCTGTCTGTCTGTCTCTCGCTGTTTTTGGTGGTCAGTGTTGAATGCAAGATCTGTGTACACTCAGCAGGCAGTCTGCAACTAAGCTACCCCCAGGGCCATCATGACCACCCTTAAGCACCGTGTCAGGTGGTATACAGTACATTCATAAGGAGCTGCATCACCCCCAACCACGCCCGGATCGCTTTTCATCTGATCAACTTGAAGCTTTAATCTCATGGTCTCCAACCCTTCTGACACCAAGGGTGGGCTTTGGGGAAGACAGCTTTCCCATGGACAAGGAGTATGGGAATGGTCTCAGGATGATTCAAGTCCATTATACTTACTGTGCACTTGATTTCTATTATTATTGCATTGTAATATATAATGAGATGATTATACAGCCTACCATAATCTAGAATCACTGGGAGCCCTGATGTGGGTTTCCTCCAACTCGATGGTCCAGTTCGGGTGATGGGAGACAATGACACCTGCAGTGTGTTGGTCCGGTTGACTCCACGGTCTCTTTTTGGTTGCCATTACTTCAGAGATCCCTGCTTCCCTCTGGAGGTTGGAAATGGAAGCAGGCTTTTCAATGCTTTGGGGAAGTCTCAGGATATTTAGCCTTGACTTTAATCCAAAACATCTGGAGATTTGAGGTGGTCTCAAACATACTTTTAAGGCAACTGCCATTTGTGATCTCAAGCACTGATCTTCGTCTAGCATGGACAAAGTCAATTCACCTGACTTATACACAAATGGGCCATAAAGCCATATCTTTCCAGTTCAGTGGAAAGTAACGCTCGAAGTCTTTTGAAAGATAAGATAGGCAGCCATTCACCAGCTGGGAGAAAGAAGGCCCTGGCTCAGTTTCTTTCGGAATCTCTGCTAATGTTTGAAACACATTAAGATTCCAGTATTCATTCATCACCCCCATAATCCCAGTTTGACTTTGAATGCAGCTGCTTTATCTGCTGACTTGAACACAGTTGTTCTCTACTGAAGTGACAGATTTGAGTTTGTTGAGCAGGTTGACTGTGACTATGTTACACAAGCAAGGAAGCTTGTTTTGTTTTTGTTTTGTTTTGTATTTTGTCTGTTTGAGACAGGGTCTTACTATGCAGTTCAGGCTGGTCTTGAGCTCACTTTGTAGCCCAGGCTGGTCTTGAACTTGCAGCAATCCTCCTGCCTCAGCTTTCCAAGTGCTGGGATTACAGGTGTGTGCCACCATGCCTGGCTAGCAAGGAAGTTTTATAAATCATTCTTTGTCACTGAAATGTGCTTCCAATGTCAACTGATTTTTCTTTCCTTCTTTTTTTTTTTTTTTTTTTTTTTTTTTTTGGTACAGGGGATCAAACTTATGACCTCGTGCATGCCAGGTAGGCGCTTATGCCACTGAGCTAAATCCCTGGCCCTCAACTGATTTTTCTAAAAGAAATCTCTGGAGTAGTTTCCCTTCACTCCAAAACTCTGGCCAGTGACCTGCCTTTAGCTAACCATCTCACTTCTTTATATAAGAGAAGACGTGCGCACTGCCCATCTCCTCACAGAGCTGCACAAACAGACGTTCATGAATGACACTGGCTTTAATGTGGTTGTTAATTTTAGTCACAGCGTGTTAAGTTCAGTGCCATTTCTCAGCCAGCCAGCATTTCCCTTTGGCTGGCATGGCATACACCTCACACTCAGAAGCAACCTCTTTGAGCCATATAGTAAAACTGGAAAGCTGTCCAGTCATGGCAGCTGCCCCACCCAGGAATATTCTGACACGAAGTGACCAGTTCAGTTTTTGTCATACCTCATCATTCAAAGACTGGCAAAGTTCTACAGCTCGAGTATAAGTTGGCAACCAAAAATGCACATAACGTATCCTCTTACACATCCCCCTGAAAAATACACTGCAAAACAGCAAGTGTCATTGCCTTGTCGTCAACATTGGTCGACTTGTTGAGCTGGGTTTTGTACCGTCAAAAGCAGTCATGCCTCATTACTGGTCTGCTGTTTCATCAGTTCACCTGTTTGTGATGCTGGCTGAAAGACGAACATGCATCACATTTTGAGCAGCAGCTGCTCCAAAAGTTCCTATCGGATGTCCTTAGCAGCAGGCGGGCAGCTCGTCACCAATAGTGAAGGGCTGCTCAGTTTTAGTAATGCAGTCGCCACTGAGCATGGTACTGTCAGTGCAGACACATTTGATGAAGTGATGGCCTTCAATAGTTGCCTATATTCTTTGTATTTGTTTATTGTTTCTTTTGAAAACCTCCAAAGCATTTTTAATGCAGGGTGCTTGATGTCTGTAACACAGTCTTGAAGATTTCATGGCTTCATTAGGTCACCAGTGTCTACATATTGCATGAGGTGGGCTGGAGAATGAATCATTTTTGTGATGAACTTGTAGTTTAATTGGGGGCTTTTGGTATTTTCATTTATATATTATTTTTATTTTTCAATTTTTTGTTGTTTTTTTGAGATGGGGTCTTGCTATGTAGTGCAGCCTGGTCTTGAACTCACCATGCAGCTCAGGCTGACCTCAGACTTGTGGCAGTTCTCCTGCCTCAGTCTCCCAAGTGATGGGATTACAGGTGTGTGCCACCATACCCGGTAGTATTTTCTTTAAAATGCAGCTTTCTTTTTGCTGGCAGTCCTAGAATCTTCCTGAAGCTGTCTTTGGGTCTTTCGCCTTTTCAGAGAAGTTCACCAGTGACATTTGTTTTTTATTCTATTTGGCTAGAGTGAGTTTATGCATTTACTAAAATGGTGACTGAGACTTGTGTACAGTGTGGAATAAAGGTGCAGATGGATGTAGTAAATAAAATAATGGCAGGCCATGTGTGGGCTAAAATAATTGTTGGATTCTCACATAATGCTTGCCACCAAATACAGTTGTACACTGAAGTATATCAACTCACTTGCCGCTGTAAAGCCTGTAACCAGGTGCAGCTTCTTTGCCACTTACCACTCACTGAGAAGGTTTTGATGAGTCTGCAAGTAACTGATTTATCATGATCTCTGTGCAGTCAAACTTCTCTGCTAATGTTTACCTGTATTTGCAGCCATTACTCAATGCTGTCATCATCACCTCAGCTCCACCAATAATCATCAGGAGCACATAACCTAGTAGATCCCTTGAACGAACTGTTCACAGTAGGGCTTGCACTCCTATGAGGGTTTCATGCCACAGCTGATTGAATAGGATGTGAAGCTCAAGTGATAATCTGAGGGTTGAGGAGAGCCTAACATACAGACAAAACTTCACTTGCTTAACTGCCACATACTTGCTGCTTGGTGGCCTGGTTTCTAACAGACCACATGCTGATATGATCTGTGGTCCCAGGGATTGGGGACTTCTGCTCAAAACCACTTAGATAGTAGATTCCAATCTTTTCCTCTTGTAGTCCCTGGCTGTTACTCTTCTACTTGTTTCTGTGAACTTAACTACTATAGGTGTTGTCTTGGTTACTTTTCTCTCTTTGCTGAGACAAAATACCCAACACCCAAAATTAAGGAAGGAAAGGTTTATTTAGCTCACTGTTTTTGGAGGTTTCAGTCCATAATCAGCTGGCTCCAAGGCAGGGTGGCATGACACTGGGACGACACATCAAGGCTGCAGCCAGCAAAAGCAGTCAGAGCAAAAGAGGGCAGGGCAAGCCTCTTTTTCTCCTTTATGCTCTACACAGGCCACCACCCCCACTTCTCCAGGGCTCACATAACACTCATAAAATCTCCTTGCCCTCTTCTTGCACAGGTTGAGGATATTTACAAAGTAAGAACCCTGGCTCACTACTGAGTCTCTTAGTTAAAATTCTAAACTGCTCAAGTTGACACAATGTATCAACCACAATAAGCCACCTCTTGTCAACTTGGCAAGCAGACACATTTCTTTAGAATAGGTTTCCAGTTACAAAGACATGCCTATTCTTACCATTTCACAACTTGAACATTATAACACAGGTTTAACAATCCTTAAAAGACAGCATTAAGTCTGTCAACATTATATTACATTAGAAAAATAACGTTTTGTCCTTACCCCCCCAAGACTCATGCACATCCCTTTATGCAAATGGCATTTAGTCCCTCTGCAAGACTTGCCAGAGTCCTAACATTTCAGCATTGCTGAAAAGTTCAAGTCCCAAGTCTCCTCCAAGATGTAAGGCAAACTAGCTGCAAGCCCCTGTACAAATGAAAACAAAGTTAAACATTTCCAACATGCAGTGGCACAAGATAAGCATTCCCACTCCAAAAGGTACAAATGCAGATACAAAGCATTGGGACCTAAGCAAGTCCAAAATCCAGCAGGGCAAATGTTAAGTCCTGTGGTTGCATGTCTAGCATCTGAAGCAATCTGTGGCAAATTGTGAGCTCCAAAGGGTTTGTGTGGTTCCATCTCTATGGCACTTCTGGTGGTTGTAGCTCCCACAGCTTCTCTCTTAGGCCTGCTTTGCTCTCTGCTTGCAGCTTTCCTTAGACAATCCATGTTCCTGGCTTTTCCAAACTTCTGGGGTCTCTTTCTCACCTTTAGCTTCCTCACTCACAGCTTCACACACTGCCCTCTCAGAACCACTTTGCCTGGCCTCCCAGGACTTCAGAAATCAGGGTGGAAGCCTTTTTAACCTCACAGCTCTTGCATTCTGTATGCATATAAAACCAGCACCACGTGGATGATGCCGAGGTCTACTGCCAGTTGGAGCAGTCGCCAGGTTTTCCTCTCTCTTGGCTGTAAGGGTCAAGTGCCTGGATCTCTGGGCATTCTGAATCCAATTCTGAGGAACAAATTTCTTATGCCAGTGCCATTCCGGATCATGGCGCTCTGCAGCTTTCACCTCAAAACAAAGTCTTTCACTTTTGCAAGTTTGAGGCTGCAAATGTTCAAGACTTATTGCTATTTGTGATGCCTTCAGGCCATCTTTTCCTGTTTCTTCTCAACAATCGAGATTTCCTCAGCTCTGTCTTTGCAGTCCACAGCCTTATCAGAGTTTCCTTTCTGGCCAAGCTCACAATGTTTTAAATCATCCTGCTGGGCTCTTTGATCTTGTTTTGCAACATAAATCTGGCTAAAAGCCCCCAACAATAGCCATGCCACAGCCTCAACATTCAACTGCCTTGAAATTTTTTCTGCCAGATTAATTGGTCCACTGCCCTTAATCTTAGTCTCGGGCAAAGTCTCTGGACATGAGCAGAATACAGACAAACTTTTTGCCAAGCCATAACATACAGCATCTGGAGTCCAACAACCAATGCAGTCCTTCCCAGCAGAAACCTCCTGAGCCTAGTCTTTCTTGGTTTTATGATCTTCTGAACTCTGACCAGAATCTCCCATACCGAGCAGCCTAAACCATTCCAGGCTGCTCTTGCAGGCAACATCTCCAGACCTTTTTGAATTCTTTCCACAAGCCATTTCCAAAGATTCTTGAACCACATGGTCGGGTATAGTCATAGCAACGACCTCACTTCTCTGTAACCAAATTCTGTCTTGGTTACTTTTCTCTTGTTGCTGAGACAAAACACCCAAAACCCAAAATTAAGGAAGGAAAGGTTTATTTAGCTCAGAGTTTGTGGAGGTTTCAGTCCATAATCAGCTGGCTCCAAGACAGGGTGGCATGGCACCAGGGCAACACTTCAAGGCAGCACCCAGCAGAAACAGAGCAAAAAGGGGCAGGGCAAGCTTCTTTTTCTCCTTTATATTCTACACAGACCACCTCCCTGCCCCCCACCCTCTGCCCAGGGTGGCTGTAGCACTCACAAAATCTCCTTGCCCTCCTCTTGCACAGGCTGAGGATATTTACAAAATAGGAACCCTGGCTCCCTGCTGAGTCTCTTAGTTAAACTTCTACACTGCTCAAGTTGACACAATGCATCAACCATAACAAGTGTATTAGTCAGCCTTCCTGTTGCTGGAACAAATTATATCACCCACAATTTATGGGATGGTAGGTTTATGTTAGATCAAGGTTTCAGAGGGTTCAGTTAATGGTTGACTCCCAGGCAAAACTTCACTGTGGAATAGGAGATGAGCACCAGGGAGAAAGGAACCAGGAATCAGATAAGAATCTACCTCCATGACCCATCAATAGGCACCTGGAATTGTGCTTTATTAATCTCCTATGTCACTATCAAGACAATCAATTTGACAAGTCAGCTTAATTGTCACATCCCAACTCTTTTCAACTTGATACCCAAATATAGATCCTTAAAGTATACTTCATCTCCAAATAGATACAAAGTCAAAATTTTACCTAACTTGATTTTACTATCCCCAATAATCTGTTCACCAGGGTTTTGGCAGTTTCCAAATTTATCAAAAGTCTTCTGAGACTTCAGGCATACTCTTAGCTGTGAACCTCTACAAAATTCAAAATGCAAGTTACTTTATCTGCAAATAGAATGGCATGGGGCAAACATTCCCATTTCAAAAGGTAGGAATAAAAAAACAGAAAAGAGTAAGATCAAAGCAGAGCAAAACAAAAAATCCCATAACTTCACATCTGTGATCCAGGTGCCGTGCTGGTGAGATATGAATTCCAGGGAGTTGTGCATCCCTAACCTAAGGCCTTGCTGGTTGTAGCTGACAAGGCTCTTTCTTTGGCTGGCTCTGCTCACTGCCTGTGGCTTTCCTCAGCAAATATTCCATGTTCCTGGTGTCTCTGATTTCCTGAGGTCACTGCACCTTCAGCTTCATTCCTATAGCTTCATGCATTCTGTCTCAGGGGGAATCTTGCCTGGTCTCCCAGCTGTTACTTTGAAATCTGGGTGGAAGCCTCCATGATCCCACAACTCTTGCAGTATGCATAGTGGAGCAACTAGAGGCCTGGCTTTGAGAGCCTCTCTGTCTGCCTCCCAGTCCTGAGGATCCGGAGGGTTTGGAGGATTTTTTTTCCACAATGAATCTCTGGAACCTGGGAAGAGCTTTACATGTGTTCCTATGTGAATTTGGATATAACTGGTCATGGTTTTAGACTCACAATAAGAGTAGGCAGGATGATCCCAGGGCATACAGGATGTCTCCCAGAGCTGGGCAAGGTCCGAGTAATTCTCTGAGGTTCAGGATTTGAATCTCATATGGCCAAGTTTGTCCTTTAGTGCTCAGGGGCTTACTTAGACTAGATGTGCACAGTTTGAGTACCACTGAGCCCACTCCACACCACAGCCCAGTTGCCCAACCAGGACTGTCACATCTCTTACTCAACTTCATACATGATGCCACAGAAGATGGAGTAACTAGGGACAGTGGGGCGTCTGTGTCAGGATTCATCCTGTGAGTTCAGCCAAGTGGTGCCAGAAGTTTAGAATGCCCCATGGAAGTCCAAGACAGAGCCATTTCCCTGAGCCTCTCATCAGCAGAAGGCATGACTGGCCTCCTTCCCTGACACCCAACTGATGCTGGAGTCCAGGCCCCTGTGCAGTGTGGAGTTGCCTCTCAGGCCAGCCTATAGCTGGGTGAGGACACTTGCTGGAGTGTAATACAGGGAGCCATCCTGTCAATGACCAGGTCTGGTAGGGTCTATGGTCTTGACCAGGCCTCGAAAATGAGGGATGTAGACTTCAGACCTGTCCTAGGGAGAGGGATCAACGTTGGGCAATGGGGTGGATAGCACACGGTAAGACAACACACTCCTATACCTCGAAGTCTCTCTACACGAGTGACCCATCCCTCCCACCCTTGTTTCCCCTTCCACCCAAAGGTGGTGTCATCAGTTGGCTCCTGACTTCTTCCTGTCTGCTAACTCCAGTAAGGGCACTGACTGCTGTCCTCTGCCCTGCCACATGGTCACCTTGTCACGTCTGAACTTGGTATGTGGCAGTGCTCATGGCTATATAATGACAATAAGCTTCCCTGAGTCTCAAGCAACCCTTTGGCACATTTAGGAAATTGACTAGGACAGAGGCCACGGCCACACAGAGCAGAGATTACTTGGAAGCCTCCTTTCTCAGGGACCTTGCAGGATTCAAAGATTCCATCACTATTTTCCTAAGTGACCTCAGGAAAAGAAGGGCCTCCTTCCCCAGCACCCTAGGGATGCTGGCCTGGTACTTGGCACAGTGTCAGAAGGCCACCATGGTGCTATGGGCTACTGCAGAGTATTTACAATGTTGACAGAGCTTGGAGACCATAAACAGCGTCCCTTTAGCTGGAGAGAGGAGAAGGGGAGGGAGAGGAGAGGAGAGGAAGAGACAGGTTTGTCTGAGCAGCTTTAGGGCACTTAAAAGGAATCAGCTGGGCTCATGGAAGCAGAAACTCAAGAAATGCAAGACCCCTGTCTCGATCACAGCTCCACATCTCCGGGACGTCAGGCTGGGGACTAGCTGGGGCTCCTGGCACTGGGCCATCTTGCATGTGGATTCCCTGCTGCAGAGGACTCTAAAAAGCACCAACAGCCATGCTGTGGGGTGTTTACTGCGAGGAACTTTTGCCCAGGTCCTGGTACCATCTGATGCTGATAAAAGGTTAGGTATCAGCCAGCTTAGGGAGTGACACGGGCTTCCCAGGGAGGTGGCAGGAGGACAGGTAGCTCATTCACAAGGCTCGTAGCCACTGGCTGTCCGGGCCAGTTCACACTGGAACTCCATTCGCACTTGACTGCAGCTCTTAAGCATCATCTCTCCTTCCTTTCTGTCCTACATCTGGGCAGAGGAGCATAGTCCCAGTGCCCTGTCCTGTGACGCCCGCCAGAGAGTCACACTCCCAAGGCCCTGCCCACATGAGCAAGTGCTTCCTCTGCCACCTTGCCCGCAACACTCAATGCCAGGCCAGTCCCCTTCCCTCACTCTCTCAAGCTGGTTTGCATCTGCTGAGCCCCTGGCCCTGTGCTTCCTGAGCCTCAGTGATGCCAGCCACTGTTTGGTCCTGTTATGTGAAAGAGACAAAAGGAGAGAAAACAGAAAGATAATGTTACAGGCTTGCTGATCTGGTAGTACCAGTTCAGACCTTTGGAAAATCCATCCCTGAGTGTTCTGTGTATAACTTGACTTGTGAGGGAGAAGAAGCTGTTCTGGTGAATACTGAGGTAGTGGCAAGATATCTGGAACTAATGGGAGTAGGTGACCCAGAGACAGTCACTGTGTGGCCAGTTTGGCCTGTGTGTCTGCAAAAGCATTGCCCTGAGCCACAGGATCAGTGGAGTTTTGATGTGCTTTGCAGTGAATGACCACTACCTGTGTTGGGAGCTGTGCTGCCTCTAAGAGCTTAAGGACAAGAGGTCCATTAATGATCGGAGTGCACTGTGCACTAATGAGACCTCTCTCCTGCCAGATTGCAGCGTGAGAGTGTGAGATACTGAACGTATACTTTGAGTCAGTGAGTATGTTTATGTTTTTACCTTTGGCTAGTGTAAGGGCCTGTGTGAGTGCTATGAGTGCGGCCTTTTGTGACGCGGCCCCAGGCAGTAATGGGTTGGACTCTATGGTGTGTGATCTGTTGACTATGGCATATCCTGCTGTCTTGTGATTGCCTGTATTTGTGGAGCTCCCATCTATGAGCCAGGTGTCATCAGCCATGGGAAGAGGATCACTATGAGCCTGAGGGAATGGAGTAGAAGTGATCTGTAAAACCTCAACACAGTCATGTACTGGGGCCCCCTCAGAGATGGGAAGGAGTGTGGCTGGGTTAGGGGATTTACTGGTGGAAATGATAATGGCAGGGT
>RJWM01029943.1:0-23939 GCA_004363535.1 Dasyprocta punctata | reverse complement strand
GACATTATTAAGAGATATTTTAAAAGATTCACGTAAACAGGGACATAATGCTCGAGGTAACGCTGTATACTTAAAAGGTATCAGTTCCCCCAAGTGTGGTTTTAGATTTAATGAAATTTTAATAATGTTTCACAGGACCTGAAAGCTAATTATTAAGATTAAATAGAAAAACACAGGGCTGTGGAAGACAGTACATACTGGGAATAGAAAATAGCCAGGGATAGGGGTTGTCCTGCATGACGTTAGTCCTAATTTAAGGCTATCTAACAAAGCAGTGCATTACTGATGGAGTAGCAGATAAACACACCAATAGATTAGAATCAAGAGCTTGGATACTGATAGCTGCAAGTCAGAGGCACAATGGAAATATGGTTTATGGCAGATTGATTGTCAATCTTTGGGAAATAAAGGATGTTTGGATACTGGTTTTCCACATAGAATTAGGATCTTCATCTCAATGAGTGCACAGAAATCAATTCTAAGTAGATTCCAGTTCTGCAGGTAAAAAGGCAGGATTAGACAATTGTGAGATAGAGGAGACTGGCTTAGGGAGATGAAATGGTGAGATCTTTTGTGAATGGGTAGGAGACCAAGAGATAGAAGGAAGAAAGAGGAGGGAAAAGTAAATAAAAAGAATAATGATGTGTTATATATATGTACCTATAATGAATGTAACCATTGTGTACTGCAAACATGTACTAATAAGAATAAAAAATTTAAAAACCGCAAAACTCACAAAGGAACAAACAGCTTAAAATAAAAAGGAAAAATGTAATAAATTTGAATGTATTAAAATGGAAAATCCCTGTTCACAATGGGACATCATCGATGAAAGGAAAAGGGTCACTAAGTAGGACGTTTGCCATTAGGAAAGCAGACAAATGATCAGCAGCAGCATTTTAAAAACTCCTGTAATTGAAATTTTTGTACAGAGTCAATAAGACTCTCAAAAAAGATTCACTTTACTAATCAAGATAAGACAATTTAAATTCATGATATTCTTTTTATACTCATAAGATTGAAAACTATTTTATTTCTTTTTAGTTTTTTAGCGGCACCAGGGATTAAACTCACAACCTTGCACCTACTAGGCAGGAGCTTAAGTCACTGAGCCAAACTCCCGGCCCTGGTTTTTTAAGGCAGGGTCGCACTGTGTAGCTCAGGCTGGCCTTGTGCTCGCGTTGTAGCCCACGCTGGCCTCAAACTCACAACATTCCTCCTACCTTAGCCTCCTGAGTGCTGAGATTAAAGGTGTGCGCCACCACGCCCAGCTTGAAAACAATTTTAAATCTGACAATATCAAGTGTTGGCCAGGGTGCATAGGAGAATATTTCTTGCTGTTTGTGTGATGTAAAATTGGTGCCACTTCCTTGGAAAACAATGTAGCATGTTCTAAAAAAATGCTAAAGGTAAATTTTACCCAGAAATTTCCCTTCTGGGATAAACTCATCTGTTGTACACTGCACATGGCCATCAACAGATAGAATAATAATGGATTTATGACACAATAGTAAAGTTAGACACTGAATGGATTAAAGTGACAAAAAATATTTCTAGGTGTGTTGACATGGTATGTATTACGGTTATGCTTAACTAAAAAGAATTTATCTTCTTGAGTTGCATACTACAGTATTTCCTTTATGAATGTCTAGAATTCACTTAAAAATGATCTGATATTGGGGATCCCTGGGATATATATGGGGTGGGTGGACCAACCTTGTCAATAATTTTCTGTGACTGAAACCAGGACCAGTGCCCACAAGGACCCTTCTAGTCCCTAAACATCTGCTAAGTCCCTCCATCACCTGGATTCTCATCTGATCACCAATCTGTGAGTAAAGCTAGATGTGTGATACAGTGACCCCTGGGTTCAGGTGGTAAGGACTTTTCCTGTTGGGGTGCTGACCTGATGTGTCTCATCCCAATTCTTTTCCTTACTGCGTATTTATTGTGGATTCATTAAATCATGTGACTTGAACAGCTTAATTTGGTCTGTGCAGCACTTTTCTGCTTGTGAACTGTAATGGTTTACATCTGGAAGTCTCTTTAAAGTCTCATGTAGTCATGGGGGGCTTTTAGGAGGTGGCTGAATCTAGAGTTTGTGATTGACTCGTTGTCTAGTGCTGGGATTGGGGGTATCAATGCTATATCCATCCTAGGCCAGTAACTTGCACACAATATAAAGGAGGAAAGGAGATTTGCTTCCCCCTTTTTGCTCTTATTACTTTGCTGTCTTCTGCCACCATGAACCGTCGCCCCTCTACCATGCCACCTTGCCTTGGAACAGCCTATTAATGACTGAAACCTCTACAAACTGTGAGCTAAATGCCCTTTAACTTTGAGTATTGGGTATTTTTGTCTCAGCAACAGAAGAGAAGGGAATATAATATTAGTAACCTCATAGGGAGTATATTGGGAATTGGATTAGATGATGGACCTGAACTTCAGCATTATTTGCCTTTTGCTTTTTTCTCTAGCTTCCATATCTGTGATTGTAATCTAGCATCTCAGACTAGACTGAAAGTTACTCAAGGTGCTAGGTTTTCCTGTTATTGTCATATTTGAGATTACTAAGCTTTTTGCCAGATTCCAAAAGGAGTTAAGGCAACTAGTACCCTGATTGCTCTTTCCCAACCTCCTCAAGTCACATTTATAGCTCATTGTATGAATGTGGTGGATGGAGGAGGAAAGATATATTTGTTTTCAATTTCTATGGACTTAACCTAGTCCAATGCAAACAAGATGATTTTAAATTAAAACAAATCAGAAATAAAATTCTAGCTTCCCTCTTCACACTTCCCATAAGACTTAGCTGCTCATGTAGAAGTGGATATAGTCTAGTTTTGTCTTTTCCTAAAGAACACACACTATATTGGGAGTAATAAAAAACAGGAAGGAATTACATTTGAAAACTCTCACATTAAACTGGGCATGGTGGTATATGTCTGTAATCTCAGTACTTTGAGGCTGAGGAAGGAGGCAGCTAACTAGACTCTGGTTAACTAGAGTCTGACCAACTTCAATTCCTACAGTACTTGCTGTGCTTTGAAGTGGGGCCAGCCCCACCTTGAAGCTGACTGTGTAGGTTATGGGATGTGCTAACTCTAATTTCCAAAGGGGCTTTCTTCCTCTGGCTCTTTCCACCTGTAGAAGTCCACTTGGGGTGCTATTGAGTCTGAACTTGTTCACACTGGTGCGTGAATCCCCTCTTCATTTTTTGTTATCAGTCTGGAACTTGATATGTGAGGAAAGTTTATCTCTTCTGTACTCTGCTATCAGTCACAGCCTCCTCCTTCACACCCACTCCAGACCCCTTTTTGCAGATTTCTTCCCAGTGCTACCTGTCTTCCCTTCTTTCCACTACCCCCAGCGCTCCCAAATCTTCTTAGAATGCCAAAACTCTCTTACTTCTTGCTTTGTTCATTGTTGTCTTTTTCTATATCACTCGTGAGAATTTCTGCGAGAAGCTTCTAAAAGTGCTGCTGTTGGCCTCTAGAATTTTTGTAGGACTTGGAGTTCTTTCCATCTGATCCCTTGAGGTCACTGAGTCTGTTTAGAAACTCTGTTGAATCCTTTTCTCCTAGGCCTCCCTTTGACCCTTTCTCTCCTTCCCCCTGGTCACCAATGAGCACTGAACACATTGGTCTCACCATAAAATCTCCTGCCAGGCTCTGGCCTTCCTGACTGTACCCCTCCTTGCTCTTAAAGTGCAAGTGATTGTGTTTTGCATTTCTACCATCATTAAAATTAGACTGTCTCATAGTTTGCTATTTTCATCTGTCTTTCTCTCTTTCATCTTCTCTCCTTTCTGGCTTTCTGAATCCTCAAATCCCCTCTCCTCCCATTCTGAGTGTTCTATAGCTCCCCAACAGAAAAGGCAGTGTCTGTTCAGTTCCTGCTCCCAAGCACTTCCAATGCCCTTGTCCCCTAGGCCAGTTCCTATGTTTTCTGTTTTCTTGTCAGGGCCCAGTGAGGAGCTCAGGACCTGCTGCACCAACCCCTTTCCTGACCATGCTTTGAGTCTGCTGTGGTTTTGGACATAATGAAAACCCTTCTTATTGGACAGAAATGATGGAAACTGGAGCTGGCTCACTGTGTGTGTGTGTGTTTCCTTGACGCACATTTCCACTCATGTTTGTCTCCCAGTCTTTTCTGCAAATAGATGCCTTTGGACTTTGTGTTTCACTCAGTGCCGAGACAAGATTCTGTGAAATAAATTGTGCAAGGAGAGAGAAACTTCACCAGACTACCAGACTGAGCAGAGCCCAAGTCATGCTTTCTGGAGTAATTTTAAGTCCTGAGCAATGTTCCTATCCTTCAGCAACTCTTCTGCCCTATCATTAGCTCATTTCCATTCATTCTGAAGGTGCAATAGTTTCTCTCAGGAATCTTTCATTGTGTCTCTTCGAAGCAACTGACCATGTGAATCACAAATGACTAAAGTTAGAAAGGTTACTCTAGGTTCTGTGGCACTTATATGTCAGGCCTAGAAGGGTTAATGTCCAGTTCAGCATTCTGGTGTTTGCTGTGTGTGACCTGCTCTGTGACACACATCACAAAGCGTCTTGGGTACTCTGGCAGCTGCCTCTCCTTAGACCTACGTGTTGCCTGCACCCCCTGGCTGAGAAGACCTGGCATCCCCACAGAGAGCTAAGAGCTGCATTCACAGTGACAATGACAAGCTCTATGTCTCAGGAAAGCTGTGAAAAGACTTCCCTCCAAGTGAGATCAAGCCCAGGCAGGGGCTGGCTGGGAAGGAGGAAGGAGAAGAGGGAGATAACAGGAACCTCCCAAAGGGTTAAAGGCTAAGGGGGAGGAGTGGTATTCAGAAGACTCAGAGGAGAATCAGCCTTGGGAAATCATGTATTGTAGTCACCCCAGGAGAGCAGACTGGTCTTCAGACCCAGACCCGAAACTGAGGCTTCTAAGAAATAGAAAGGCCCATGGGAGCAAAAGGCCTGCAACCCAGGCCATGAAGAGGAAGTCCGGACTGCCAGAAACCCAAAACTGCACAAGCGCCTGCCTGGGAAGCTTGAGGCCGTGACTTCTGCCTCTGGCACACACACACACACACACACACACACACACACACACACACACAAAGACAATAAAAGAAACCCAAAACCATCGCAGAGAAATAAAATCTCTGAGAAGCAGTAAAACCCAGAAGCGACATTGAGGTGAACTGATACGAGCGGTGTGGAAAAAACGCAAGCTGTTTCACATGTACAGAAAGACCCAAGAAAGGAACAACTCAGGAGAAAAGGCAAGAGAAGCCAAAATAGGTAAGGATTGGAACTAGGGATAACCTCTAACGTACAGGAACAGAATAGCCAAACCTCTGGCCAGATGTGGATCAGAATTGTGGAGACGCATGAGTGAAAAAAGACCTTCATGTATCCATGTGGGAGGAACCTGGGAGATGCCAGGATTGAAAGCTTCAGTACCCATGCAGGGAAGACCCCAGCTGCCCAACATGGAAGGCATCAAATTCAGATGTCAACAGATTTCTCCTCTGCGACCTCCCATTCCAAGTAGCAGGGAGCAGAAGTGCTTGAGTTTTAGGGAGAAATGTTACAATTCCAAACTTTTGGCCTCACCAGCTTTGTTGGTTTTGAATGTGTGAACTCCTGTCACTAAACCAACCAAGCACCATCCAGTGTGATAAAGCTCAGGACTCACTAAGCACAGGCAGAAAGGAGCTCATAGCTGCTCATCAAGTCCCATTTGTGTGGGGTACAGCCCTCTGCAGCTCAGTGTACCCCATTATGAAATTCAGATGACAGCCTCGTGGTCCTCTTCTGGTCATCTCAGTGATGATGAGCACTGAACAAAGTGCGCCCGTGTAACTAGAAAGAGATTTTTAAAAAACGTGTCTTCATTCTTTTCTGCAAACACAACCACCCAAAACAATCCAGTGGCCTTTTAAAAAATTGCAGTACTCAAGGACTAAAGTTATACAACTTTAAAAACGATAACTAACATCACTAGGTTTCTTTCAAAGGGAAAGATAAAACAACTAGCGACAGAAGTTTTGCCATTGAGAGTCTTTATGTGTCACTTGTAATCTAGGACTTTGTGAAGACACCAGTGCTAAATATGCTCAGTTACCATGGGGAAATAGAAAATGGGAAAAGGTAAGGAATGCACACCAAAGCCTGAGTGCACAGGGGCTGGAGGGCTCCATGTTCACATATAAGCAGATCTGAGTGCTGGCTATACACAGATGAATATAGTATATCCTATAATGAGCACACATTACGTAATTAGAAAAGAAAAAAATTTCTTATGAATGTGAGGTCAAGGCATAGGATACTGTCCTTTCCTCTGGGCTGGCTTTGTGACTGTGTGACACTTTATGTGGAAAGGTTCAAAGGGTTTTCTCATTTGAGAAAGGTCGAATCAGGGAAACCTACATCTCTGAGTTGTGTGTATACTTATGGTTCCTAAGCTTTTCGTCAGGGAGACAATTTCTTCTCAAATCACGGCCATGAGGGCTTTTCCCTATTTTTCCCAGTAGGACTGGGCTTCCCCAAAAGAGTTAGACCTCGAGGGAGAAGTAGTGAGACTCGCCAGTCCCCTCCTCCCGCCCAAGGAAGCACCATATTATTAGCTGGGAATTCTTTACAGCCTGGTTGGAGGAAGTTTTTGGCTGTAAACTGTCATGCACTGCAGCCTTCCTTGAAAAGGCCTAGGGAGTGAACCTGGTCCTGAGTACCCAAGAAAAAAGATTAGAAATCAGACACAGAAGGGTGGGGGGTTGGGACGTGAAAGGAGACACCACACGCGGACCCCGGCCACCGGCTTCCCAAACCACCTTGTCCTGGATCATGCTGGTAACTGGGGACGCCTTCTGGAGGGCAGAAATTTCACTATACGTGCTAGAAATACAGCCTTATTTCAGGCTCCAATTTTATTCTTAATTGGCTGTGCCCCTGCCGTCCAGAACATAGTTTTTAGAAGGATCTTCATGGGTTTCTGGGACTTTAGGGAAATCGACCACCAGGTGACCGCGCGGCAGTCGGAAGGCGGTTCCTGGCTGGAGTGTACAGAGAGACAAGCGCTTCGGACTCGCTCTCCGAGGCAGCTCCTCCGCTTTGCTCCTTTATTTTCAGTGTGGAGGTTCGGGAGCTTCAGGCCATAGACCCTCTCAGGATGGAAATTGATGCGCGCCCACGGATTTCCGGGAGTCGGTGGCCCGATGAGCTCGCTGAAGGCGGCTCCGCAGGGTCCGGTGTCGGGAGCAAATGAGGTCCTTTTGGTGTCTCTTTGCCAAAGGAAACGTTCCTCTCCGGACAGCCCCTAGGAAATTTCCATACATCCCAGACAACAAAAGACACCGAGGGTGGTGGAAAGTAACCCGGCGTTCTGAACCTCCGGAGTCGTCAGTTTCGAGCTGGAGAGGAGCAGAAAATCGCGGGCGCGTTCCCAGCCCACTCGAGGGCCTCAGGCACCTGTCCCTGGGGCTGGCCCCTGGGTGGCCTTCTCTCAGGAGCGGAGGAAGGCAGAAGCCCGAGTCCCGGGCCAGCTTTCCTGGGGAGGGAAGTTGGACGCCTGGGCACAGCTCCCTTACTGAGGCGCAAGGCTGGGAGATCCGGGGCCCACCTGAGACAGTGTCTTCTTTCCGAGGGCGCGGGACAGGAGTGTGCGCGGAGACAGGGCGCCGGGGCTGGGACGCAAGCCCTTGCTAACGTGCCGAGCGCAGTGTTCAGCGTGAGCTCAAAGGCGGAGCTCTGGCGGAGCCTCTGCTTCCTTCCCCCTACCCTGGTTCCCCTTTTAAAGGAATGTTATTGTTTAAAGAGACCCCATTGAACTATTTCCTGCTCATTGTCACCTTCTCCCCGCTCTCCCCGCGGAGGTTCTCACCGAAAGGTAATAAACCAGCTGCTGCCCGCACCGCTTGGCGCTGCGGCCGATGGGGCAACTGCGCCCACCCTCCGCAGAAGCCTTTGCAGGACGACTGGACCCAGCGCGCCCCGGGCCACACTCTGGGCACATGCAGCCCTCGCAGTCAGATTCCTGTTCGTACGTGGGAAGCGAGGAAGTCTCCTCGATCTGGTCGTTAGCCCATTTAATCCCCCTTTTCCTGACAGGTGAGGGCCGTGGGCTACCGACGCCGGCTGTCTAGGGTGCTGCGCACAAGTGGCGCCAGCGGAGGCGCCGCGGGCCGAGGGCCGCGTCCCGAGAGAGTTGGAGAAGCTGCGCGACCGGAGGGCTGAGCCTGGGGAGCGGCAGGCAGGGCGCACCGGATCCTGGCTGTGCATGCGGGTAGCTGGAGGGACACGGGCGCCTCGGCCGCGCAGGTGCTCACCGCTGTGACGACCCGGGACGGCCCAGCCGCGGGACTGGGAGAGGTCGCGAGCGGCCCGACGACCCTCGCCCCGGCGGCCCGCTCCCCGCCTTCCTCCTGGGCCCGCCCCGCCGCTTTGATGGAGGTGCAAACATTTGTGGGAGGGCGGGGGTGTAGGACCCGGGCCGGCGCGGAGGAGGCCGGAGCTCAGAGTTTACAGGAAACGGCGCGCGGGGGTCATTGTTGGGCCCTGGGCTCCCAGGCCCGCCCGGTCGGGTCTGATATGGCCGCGCGCGGCCAATGGGCTGCTGTCCCGCACTTCAAAGGGTGAGCGGCCCAATCTGCCGCGCCCCCCTCCCGGGGCGCCGCCGCTCTATTTATGGGGAGGGGACCGAATTTCTCTCCCCAGAGACCTACTCTAGTCGCTCCTGGAGGGAGTTCAAGTGGAATCACCTCTCCCCCAGCCCCTCTCCCCTACCCCGCCCCCTCCCCCCGCATCCCGGCCCAGGCCCTTCTCGGGGGGCGTTCGAGCTGGGACCGGGTGCGACCCTTTTTGTCGGAAGAGCGGCGAGCCAGACGGGTGAAGGTGGCTCTAGGATAGCGAATCCAGATCGGGAGCCAGGGGGAGGGCCGCGGGAGGATGAGCTCCCCCGGCTCGGAGAGCGCGGGGAAGAGCCTGCAGTACCGAGTGGACCACCTGCTGAGCGCCGTGGAGAGCGAGCTGCAGGCGGGCAGCGAGAAGGGCGACCCCACGGAGCGCGAGTTGCGCGTGGGGCTGGAGGAGAGCGAGCTGTGGTTGCGCTTCAAGGAGCTCACCAACGAGATGATTGTTACCAAGAACGGCAGGTAGGTGCGCGCCGAGACGGTGCAGGGGATTCGGAGCGCCTTACGCCAGGACACTATTTCTGCCTCCGGGAGGGCTTTTGGTTCGCCCCGGTTCCCGCTGCGGTAGTTAACCTCTAGTGAATCCCTAACCTTCACTGTTCTGGGGCTTCCCCTGCGGAAGTTTAGGGTAGGTGAGAGTTTAGGGTAGGGGCTACGGCCCTGGAGGGTTCTCCGGGTTCCGCGAGGCTTTCCTGGGTCCAGTGTGTCCCCGCTGGGTTTACACCCCTTTCACCGCCCCCGCCCCATCCCCACTACGAAAGGCTTGCAAGGTCCTCCACGTTGCCTCGGCCCTGGATGTGGAGGGTTCAGAGAAAGGGGCCCGTTGGGAGACCCCTTTGGAAGTTCGCAGGGTGGCTACACGGTGGCTGACCGTTGCCGAGCCCTGCGCTCGCCTAATGGCTTGGTTCTCGCTGTCTTCTACAGGAGGATGTTCCCAGTGCTGAAGGTTAACGTGTCCGGCCTGGACCCCAACGCCATGTACTCCTTTCTGCTGGACTTCGTGGCAGCCGACAACCACCGCTGGAAGTATGTGAATGGGGAGTGGGTGCCTGGGGGCAAGCCTGAGCCCCAGGCGCCCAGCTGCGTCTACATCCACCCCGACTCTCCCAACTTCGGGGCCCACTGGATGAAGGCGCCGGTCTCCTTCAGCAAAGTCAAGCTCACCAACAAGCTGAACGGAGGCGGCCAGGTAGGGCCATGGAGCCTGGAGGGCTGGTACAAAGGACACTACACCTCTGCTGCTCTCCTGAGGGGTCTCTGTGCAAGGACAGAAGGCCACCTCTGCCCTGGAGAAACTGCCACTGCTTCTCCCAATTAAATCTTTAGTAGCTGTTTATATTAAGCTGCTAATGGTCACACCAAGGCCTGGGGAATGGGAGTGGGAGCCTTCACCTTTGAGGATCTTCTGCAGGTCTGGCTTTGGAGAATCTCTCTGTTCTTCCCCCAGTCTCTCCTGAGGGTAAAGAGATGGGCTTGGATGGTAAACAGTCTCATTAAGCTAATACACAAACGTGGCAGGAGCATTCCAGAAGTCCGAACCAGCTTGGTTTCTTTTCCAAACAACTTTCTTCGGTTCAACATTGTTTCTGGAAGACAATTGAGCTCAGGCCTTTGAAGGCGTTGCAGCCATCCTGGTGTCCTTGGCAGTCCATCCCACGAGGGCAGAGGATTTTGTCATGAGCGTTCACTGCCTTTAGTGGTACTGGCAGCTCACAGCTATGGGAAGCAGCAGGTCTTGACCACCAAAGGAGTCACCTGAGGACTCCTTTGTCCATCCCTTGACAGTCCCTCAGCAGTAAGACAATTTCCTGGGAGCTGTAAGATTTTCTGAGGCTTGGATGTGTTTTCTCCTTGGCAGTATGCTAAATGGTTATTTCGTTGTCTTAAGTAGGACTTGGGTTTCTGTGTGTATCTCCTTCAGATCATGTTGAACTCCTTACATAAGTACGAGCCTCGGATTCACATAGTGAGAGTCGGGGGTCCCCAGCGCATGATCACCAGCCACTGTTTTCCTGAGACACAGTTCATAGCAGTGACTGCCTATCAGAACGAGGAGGTAAGAGTGCGGGTGAGGAAACTTCCTCAGTGTGTGGCCCTCTGGAGAGCCTGGGGGTGGGCAGATGGTGGGCAATAGTGTGGGGGACACCAGTGTTCAGTGCCCTTTCTGATTTACCACCACAACCTGACGTCAGGGCAGAGGGGAGGAAGGTTTCAAATAAATCCTCATTCGAAAATTTTCCCTTTTAAAATTCTGCATAAAAGTGTCTAGAACTAGAAATATATATGAGATGCTTGAAATACAGAATGCATGAAACAATTCTATGAGCATTTTTGAGTGAAAGAGGTACCTGCCCACTTTGGAAATCATCCTAACAGGATGAGCGACAGGGTCCTGCATCCTCCTCTGCAGTGTGAAGACTCCGCTACATATAAATGCTGGCAAGATGAGGTGTAGGTATGTAGTCAGTGTAGACCGCAAATAAGAACTAGCCAGCGGGTGTGTTTCTTTGGCATCCTTGGCTATGGTTTGAACCATTTTTTTTGATTTGTACACATGGAGTGTTGTCAATGGTAGGTTAAATTTATTGTGACTTCCACATAGAAAATGGGTATCTACAAGTTTTCATAAATGTGCTCGTCTTTGCAATTTCTCAGTTATATCAGATTCGAACAGAAAAAAGACATCTTGAAAGAACTCTAATAGGTCTTGAATATTCCAAGATGGTGTTTCTCAATTTCTTGGTGCTAAATTACATCCTCTGGTTAATGATAATACAATGTAGTAAATACAGTTTGTTTTTTTCAGATCACTGCTCTTAAAATTAAATACAACCCATTTGCAAAAGCTTTTCTGGATGCAAAAGAAAGGTGAGAACATCCAAACAGTCCCTTGGCCAAAGAAGTAGGCAGAAAGGAGACCTGTTATCATACTTTCTTAATTTCTGATGTTTCTTCTTGACAATACGATATGTTTTTTTGACAGAAGTGATCACAAAGATGGGATGGAAGAAGCAGGAGACAACCAGCAGCCAGGGTACTCCCAATGTACGGTTTGTTGCAGCTTCTGGGTGCCTTTTTTCCATGAGTAATCTTGCTGATGGCGGCAAGTTTCTGGGTGTGGTGGGGGAGCAGGGTGCCTTGGTCTGTGTGCCAAGGCCCATGGCCTCTGATATTGGAGCAGTGACCCAGGCTCTATGGTTCTGTGCTGAGGCAGCTGCACCAGGCCTGAGACAGACATCACTGGGACCTTGCAGGGTGTTTAGGCTTGGGTGTGCAAGAACAGAGTCTAACTTGTCTTTGAAGTGGTTTCTTTTTTGCCAGTGGTTGAACAGTGAATGCCTATCTTGGGTTGATATTTATGACAGGTTTGTTACCCTGAGCCTGATTTGGTTCTGAGATCAATCTTGAATTCTGGTGTTCGTGCAAAATTTGGCTTATAAATTCAAGTCTGGCTTCCTTTAAGAGTTCCATGAGTCTGAGCAAAAGGTGTAGGTCTATAGGATGATATCTATGAAGAAAAATTACTTGGGGCACCTTTTTCTCTCCATTCAGGGAAGGATGTGGAGATGATGAACTCTCCATGTAGGGGTGGAGAAGGCAGTGCTTGCTGTACCTTCAAAGGCTTTGAGAACCAACCTAGCATTCTCCTCCTCCAACTATCCTCTGCCACTTTGAATGAGTGCTTTTAAGTAATCTTCTAGGGCAATCTAACAGCTAATTTAATAATCAGGTCCCCACAGTGGTTGACTCAAGGGCAGCTACTTGTAGAAAGGGTATACACTGCAGGCGAGGGGCTCTGCAGTCCAGCTACATGGCTTCCTTTCCTCCTTTAGTATTATCTGAAAAGTTTCTTAGTTTGGAAATTAGATCAGAGTAGTTCTCTCCCTAGATATTGTTTTTCGAATTAAACAAGCTTTTAAAAAGAACTAAGGAATGAGAATTTTAGAAGAGGATAGGGCAGTTCCTAGTGACTTTCTGATGCTTAAGTGGGAAGAATGTGGAGAGGCCTTGGGGAATCTGAAACAGAAGAGGAAGCAGGAAATGTTCCACCCCCAATGGGCCCACAAAGCAGGAGCCTGAGTGGGCAGCAGAGCAGAAGAGGAGGAGGAGAACCATGAGGAGGAGGAGGAGGAGGAGGAGGAAGAGAAGGAGGAAGAGGAAGAGGAGGAAGCAGGCCACCCATAACCTGTAATCCCTTGGGTTGTAGACTGTGCATTGAGTATTAAAATGACAGTTAAGATTGCTCACTTCCCCAAGGACTGAGGAAAAAACTCTTTAAGGGTCTCTTCTGTGCTTTCTTTGGAATATAGTCAATACCAACACCAGTCACTCAATGTTCTCTCCTCACAGCAGGGGGGTGGCTTATTCCTGGAACCAGCTCACTGTGCCCACCCACCAGCCCCCATCCTCAGTTTGGAGGAGCCCTCTCTCTACCCTCCACTCATGGTTGTGAAAGGTACCCTGCCCTGAGGAGCCACCGAGCAGCACCCTACCCCAGCCCCTACACTCATCGGAACAACTCTCCAAGTAGGTCAAAATTTAATTCCTCCAGGCCTGGTGGGAGGCTGGAAGACTCCCTCCCCAAAGACATTCTCCAGGGGTCCAGAAGAAGAAAGGAGATCATCTTCTGGAAGATAGATCTGGGGCTCCAGAAAGATGTGCACCTCCCGTTGACACCCCTGCTAGGTCCACCTCAGAGGTCCAGGTGGGGGCTTGCCATGTCTGAGGGTGCCTCAGAGTGATGCATAAGGTTTTCCAAATGACAGACTCTCTCCAAAGAACTGTAGGTCAATCTCCAGAGTGGAGACCAGGCCTGGGTGCTTTACCACCCGCTCTAAAGTGGTTACTTTGGCTCAGTCCCAGTGTGAACCTGGAGCACTGGCATCCACATCATTGAGAACAGGCTGGTCTCTGTCTCAGGCTCCACTCAGACTCTTGCTCAGAAGCCAGGCGGGGTTGGGAGGGGGCAACCCTCCAGGTGGTCTGATGCCTCTTGTCATGTCCTGAACCCTGGGCAGCCTGTAAAGCCCCCAGGCTTAATTCTCTCTGACACTCTGTTCCCAGACTTACTTTTGTCTCCTCCAAAAGGAGAAAAATAGCTAAAGAACACCATAAAGCAATTAAGCAATTACAACTGATTTGAAATGAAAGGAAATAGCCCTTGGGTCTTGTTCAGCCAGAAGCTAGACTCTGAGCCTGGAAGATCATATTTTTAATTTGCCTGAGTAATTGTTTCCATAGCCCATTTAACTCTTATGAAATAATCCTTGGAGGCAAGGCAGATTAAACAAAAATTTATCTTTGTTTTTAAAGGTAAATAATTTGAACTGTGGTTGTGGCCCATTGGTATGGGCCTGGGTTTGATCTCCAACATGGAAAAAAAGCAAGATATAAAATCTCCATCCTCAAATAAGTGACTATAGAATTCATTTTCTGTAAAACATCTACATCATTTAAATCTGCATCTACATCTAGAAAAGAAGAACCTTGAGTTTACGGGGTTATATTTTCAAATAAGTACATTTGGCAATAAACATGTGCTTCAGTGACCAGTGATGCAGGCTGATAGATTGTTTTCTGTGTTAAATACCTCATTTGTTCTCAGTGTTGGGTATTTTAGTTAAGGTAGCCTTTCAATATATCTTGTTACTTTTGGAAGACCCACCTAGTAATTTTTCTCAGACCCCTATCTAATAGCCATGCTCTAATGTTCCTCAGCCTATTCAGACAATTCATCTACATGCCTGTCTATGCTGCAATCTCATGACAACTGGTCCAGCCTTGCAGTACCCAGCCACACCAGTATGCTCCCCATGAGTCACAGTGCCAGCCCTTCCACTGGTTCTAGGTGCGTATGTGAGAAGTGATGTACACCCTCTTGTGGCTGGATGCTGGATCCATCCCTCTTGCCTTTTTTCTTTATTCTACCTTGTACTTGTGGGTGGTTGGATTTATTTATTTATTTCAATACTAAGGATTCAATTCAGTGTCATTGCACTAAGCCACATTCCCTCCCTTTTTTATCTTTTTTATTTTGAGGTTGGTGCCACTAAGTTGCTAAGTGGCCCAGGCTGGGCTTGAAATTGCAGTTCTTCCACCTCAGCCTCCCAGAGTCCTGGGATTAGAAGTTTGTACCACTGTGTCTGGCTTGGGTTTTTACTTACAATTCTACCATCAACTCAGTATGTGCAGGGGCACCTGGTTCTATGACTGCTGAGTGCCTACTTGGAAGCTAGCCCTTAAACTTGCTATGGTGGTATGGAGTAGAACTGGCCTCTAGCATCATCTAACAAAACCAGGGCCTCTCTTTGCTGTGCTGTGTGCTAGTTCTATGATAGACAATTTCCTAACTTCTCTAAACTGTGTAATTTCTCTTAAAAAGTTGATGTTGTAATGCAATATCAATTATAGATTCAGAGCATGGTTTTGTCCTGACTTCTGTTTTCCTTTCCAGTCAGTACCCCAGCCTGTGGTCTGTGAGCAACGGCGCCATCACTCCTGGCTCCCAGACAGCGAGTGTGTCCAATGGGCTGGGGCCTCAATTCTTCCGAGGATCCCCTGCACACTATGCATCCCTCTCGCATGCAGTCCCGGCTGCCTCATCCTCAAGCTCACCCTTGTACGAAGGGGCAGCCACTGTCACAGACATTCCTGATAGCCAGTATGACGCTGCGGCCCAAGGCCGCCTCATAGCCTCATGGACACCTGTGTCGCCTCCTTCCATGTGACCAAGCCCTTGTCTCAAGAGGCTCAAGGACTTTTCCATTGTGGTGATCAGTGTTGATCTGCTCCACCTCTGAGGCACAGATGGCAGGCTCATGGGTCCAGGGACAGAAACCAAGAGATAAAGCCTGGTTCACTTCCTTTTAAAGTAAGAGAAAGAATAATACATGCTTTGCTATTTGCTGAGTCCCATCAGCCCAGCTTCCCAGAATCTGTGATTGACCCTGTTCCCCAAGATTCATAGCAAAAATTCTTTGTCAGGGCCCCCAAATTTCTCATACAGTGTGTAGATGATTTTGGCACACTTGAATTTGTAATCTCCACTGGTTCTACTTTAGTAAGACACAAAGCACACTTTTAATTCTCTTCCCTGTTGCTTAAGTGTAGTTAGAGTTGAACTGTTAAGGACAAAGTGAAGTCATAGAGAAAACAAATTTTAGTTGAACTGGTGATTTGACTCCTGCCCACTAGAAGGTGTTTATTTTAAGCATATTCAGCTAATCTCTTGTATTGTGAAACCAATTGTTTTATATTTTTGTTTTGACAAAATAGCCAAAGACAATCGGCAGAAAGCATTTTCTGCAAAATAAAGGCAATATTCAAGATCTGACTGGTCTAGTTATTCAAACCTCTCTTTTGTGGTGAGTTTATTTTTTTAGTATAGCTTTTCGATAGTTAAGCATTTTAATCTATTGTGAACTTTAATGTTTATAGTATCTGTTGCAGAACTGGAATTGAAATTTGAATATACTTAGTGCTAATAGCCACAAAAATGGAAATGATGCTAAGTGATTTTCAGAAGGTTTAAATAACACTGAATCATAGATGATTGTGGATAATGACAGGATGTAAACATTCAGATGCCATAAAGATTAATACAGAGTCCACCGGATGTCAGTGAAAGTACACAACATTGATAAAAAGTTACTGTTTATTAGCATAAAGCATAGTTGCTACAGTAACCTGTACAAGATTGAATTTGTAAATATCTTTCCCACTGCTTGTTTCTAACAGTAGGACAAACCTATGGTTCTGCTGACTTGGGGTAATTTCTCCATCTAGTTGCAGAATCCTTAACATTGACCCTATTTTCAGTTTACTATTCTGCTTTCTAAAAGCAGAAGGCAGGCAGTTGGAAGTCAATAATGCCAGAGTGGGGGAGTGGTACTGACCACTGGTGGTAACATGGACATCAGATGTTAAATTGGGAATGGCAGAGGGGCTCTGGAACTAACTTCCCAAAGCATAGGAATGTGTATTCTTTCATGCTGGCATTAGCTACCACTTAGTTCAGCCCTGGGTTTTTTAGACTCTTATCTAACATTTCTAGAAATGAAATATATATATATATGTATTTTTTTTTTTTGGTGGTATCAGGAATCAAACTCATGACCTCATGCTTGCCAGACAGGCACTGTGCTGCTGAGCTATATCCCTGTCCCTTTTTTGCCTTCTTGAGAACAACTCTAGAATTAAGAGTAAATACGAAATTTTTTAGTGTGATTTTTGTTTGCTTTCTAAGTGGGATGTGCTTATTGTAGATTACAACTTACTACTTATGTAGAAATACTTCCATATGTAGAGATTTGTTGACAGTATGTAGGGAGCATATTTTTTTTGAGTAAACCCACTATCCAGGTAGAACTGAGAAATGAAACTGGCCAGGTGTCTGCACTATTAGTCCTCATCAGAGTAGGTGCTGGTTCTGCTGGAGAAGGGCTGGGGGACATTGGGAAGGAAGTAGGTGGGGCAGGGGCCACCTTGTGGTTTCATAGTGTTTGGTGCCTGTCTCCCTGCAAACCCCTCCCTGTCTGCTAAGATTTTATACTCGCTCTCTGTAGACCTTCAGTAGTGTGAATACTGTGGAGTGTGGAGAAGGTTACTAAGGAGATAGAAGTTTACTGAGCTGTTTCTGGATGATTCCCTGGGGATGGAATTCAAATCCAGAGAAAGTATTTTAAAAATCTTAAGAGTCTTTCTAGGAGTGCAGTAGAGACAGTGGGGATATAGAAAGGAAAGAAGCTGGAATTTGCTGTAAAACCCTGCATTTGAATTCAGTAATCCTCTCTACTTGTGGGGGATACATCTCAAGATCTCTATGGTTGCCTGAAACAGCAGATGGCCCCCAACCCTGTATCACTTTTCCCTGATGCATGTGTCTGGTAAAGTTCAATTAATAAATTAAGCACAGCAAGAGATTAACAAAATAACTAATTGCAATGATAATAGCAATATACTGCAATAAATTTGCCAGTGTCACTCTTTGGTGCCATTGTTAAGTAGAATCACAGTGACTCAAAACCCAAGCACTGTGATACCATAACCATGATCTGATATCATGACCATGACTGATAAACAAGATAACTGCTCAGTGACCGGAGGGCAGGTGCAACAGTCTAGATGCCCTGAAGAGGGGAAGATACGTGTTCTGTAGGTTTTGAGCTTGTTCTAGCCAGAAATGGAGAGTGTGTATGCACATTCATAATGTTGCAGTTTAGTTAAAAAAACTACAACGCGGCGCAAGGCCGACCTGTGCTACATAGTGCGACCCTGCCTCAAAAAACCAGGGCCGGGAGTTTGGCTCAGTGGCTTAAGCGCCTCCCCTGGCAGGCGCAAGGCTGTGAGTTCAATCCCCGGTGCCGCAAAAAAAAGACTCCAGTCGAATTAGAAAGCAAAGTCATCAACTTTTGTTAAGATAAAAGCTGAGATTCTGACTTAGAGATGATATTTTACTAAAAAGGACAAAGAGGATCACATAAGGTGTTATAATTTGTCCTGTTGCAGCAATAATACTGAAGAAATATTTCTTTCAATTATATCATCAAACAAGTATAAAGAAGTCCATGAAGCTGCAACGTTGAGCAAGCAATGCATAACGTGTACAAATAGAGTCAAAAATAGTCAGTAAATTCTGGTGAAAGTTATGAAACCAACAAACCTTATGACATAAGCACCAAAGAAAAGGAATTGGAAAATAAACTTCCATTATTTAACTTCCTCTAAAAGACAATTGACAGTGAAACAAAAGTGACAATAATTCAACGTGGATTTACTATATGCTTAAGTAAATATATGACAAAAATAGAGGGCTATGGAAGAGATGAAACTTTAGTATTGTAATACTGTAGCTCATAACCCTGCACTGCTACACGCAGAGGTATAATACTTTAATTTGTAGTGGTATAGGTAGGATGGAACCCAGGGCCTCACACCGAGCCATAGCTTAGGACAAGTACAATATCTTTCTTAGTTGAATATGGTGAAGAACTATAAGATAGAGATTAGTGGATAGAGGAAGTGGAGAGTTTATAAGTAAAATTTGTAATATAGACATTTCAGAACTTGCCAGGAATATAAAATGATTTCTTATCTTGAGCCAGTAGAGACTGGGGACAAAGATCAGGAGTACTGCCAGTGTATTTTGATTTCAGGATAAAGACTAAATAAAAAATGAGGAAGTGACACCTATGAAGTCTGAAGTGGATGATGGTGGATTCTAGAAAACTCTCTAGCTGGAAAAAAGCTCTCTTAAAAGTCTTAGGAGCACAATTGCACCATGGCCTGAGGTATCCAAGTGGCTGCAGCCTCAGAATCTCTCTTGTGCTGGTGCTTTCCGGGATGATTGTTTGTCAGGAGACTGAGCTGGTGGTGAAGGAGGGCATGAGGGAGAAGCAGCACTCACCCCATCCCAGAAGTACTTCACATCTCACTGTCTCTTCCTGAAGGAGCAGCATGGCATTGGGGCTGAGGTGAAGGGAGGGGGTGGCTGGGTAAATGTTAGAGATCAACTCTCAGACCAGTGTTTTCACCTGTCAAAGCCACTTATCCCAGATTTAGGAGGGATGGAGGCGGGTTCCAGTCCTGGAGTGGGGGACTGGTGACAGTGGAACGAGTCTGACTGGGTGTGAGCACTCTGCAGTGGCAGGCAAGGTCTGTTTTGCTGGCAAGGCCAATGGACGGGTGCGGTGAAATCTCATCAATAACAGAACAAATAACCTAAAAGTCACCAGAAACTTCAATCAACAGTGAACAAAGAGAAAAAGAGGATTGTCTGATAGCAGAGGAAGAAAACAGAGGGTGAAATTGCAAGGGAGAAGGGGAAGCGCTGGGGTGAAAGTGATGGGAGAGGACTTCGTGTGCTGAGGGGGGCTCTTGGACTAGACGGAAAAGGACCATCCATGTGCAATATCAGAGTAGAAACTAAACATAAAATAAGCAAAAGCAAATCCCTGTGTGAAATTGAGACATCAAACCTGACTCTCAGGTGAAATGGGGAGGCTTTGTCTTTGAACTCAAAGCTCAGGGCCTGAGGAAATCAGTCTGGAGTGATAGAAATGTGCTGCCTTCAAAGTAAGATTCCACCGCTGATAAAATAGATAGGAGGAATAAAAGAGATAGGAAGGCGAACAGTCAGAAATTATAGAAATATTACCAGTCTTTATAGAACTCATTAAAACTAAAGAATTAAAGCCACATTTATGCACAAAAAGACAAGAAAGCCAAATATGAATTCCTTTGGTATAAACAAAATGTCAAAGGACAAAGGCAGAGCCACTGCTACCAAAAGCAGAAGGCAGGACAAGCTCTGTGTGGACAGCAGGTGGCTAGGGAAGACCAGGGGACACAGAGGAGCCTTCCTTCATTGAAGGGAAAGTGGACTGATCCAATCTTGATTTCCAGAGCAAGGAGAAAAAGATTGCCAGTGGAGTGGATGAGGCTGTGAAGACTATGCTGATCACTGGAATGGGAAATGAAAACTAAAGAAGAAAAAGTGAAAATATTTTCTGGGTCAGTCATATTAACAATAGAAGCTAAGCCGGGCATGGTGGCGCATGGCTTTAATCCCAGCACTTGGGAGGCTGAGGTAGGAGGAGCGTTGTGAGTTTGAGGCCAATTTGGGCTACAACATGAGTGTAAGGCCAGCCTGAGCTACACAGTACGACCCTGCCTCAAAAAACCAGGGCCAAGAGTTTGGCTCAGTGACTTAAGCGCCTGTCTGACAGGCATGAGGTTGTGAGTTCAATCCCTGGTGCCTCCAAAAAAACCCAAAAAAACCAACCAACCAAACAAAACAAACAAACAAACAAAAAAAAAGAGCAATAGAAGCTAAGAGAATATCCAGCCAAAACTGAGTGAGGAAAATTTTCATTTAGGTGAGAGCAACGTGAATTTTGTGCTCATCGGTTAGCAGAAACTCCCCTGGACAGTGAACGGCAACACCTGAGGCTCAGAATGGATTTTTAAAAATGAAGTCCATGAGCAGAGAGTGTTGTCTTTGAAGAAGCAGTGGGGTCTTGGAAAGACAGGCTTGAAAGAAAGACACAGAAACTCAAAATGTGCTCTCCAACACCTTTCAAAATGTAGATTTTAAGTCATTAGGTATTTATTTTAATAAGAAGTAATAATAAGAGTGAGTAATCCCTAGACTGCTCTTTGTGTTGTAAGAAAGAGCAGTGCTGGGGAGACGAAGCCAGAAATGATTTACAAGCAGAACCAGAAATGAATCCAGCCAACACATAGCTGCTTGTCAGTGATAAGACTGTGAGTGACCTCAGCAAGGTCCAATTATCAGGTTATTCCAGGAGACGACTTCTCAGTCAGAGCCACAGCATGTGTTAGGTGCCAGACAGATACAACAGTCACCTCTAGCCACAATTCCAGAGCTAAGGTCAGAGGAGGCTACCAGTGGGCCACTGTCTGGCTCTGGGCAGTTGCTGGTGTTATCTAGAAAGTCATCTACTTTTGTCCAGGTCCTAGTTTGGCCTCACTGATTAACGGAGTCCAAGATGCCTCCTATGACCTATCCTTGAATGTGGGACATCCATCCTCCACCTTCAAATTCAGTGGCATTGTCTTCTCTTTTTTTACTAGAGTTAAAAAACTCACCAAAAAGTGTCCTCTATAGAGATATCTAAGAGGACTCCTTGGAGTCCTAGGCTGGTTTATGATCATGTTCTGGATCCATCAAGGGTCAGAACCTGCAGGAGTTTGCTTTGGCTCACATATGAACTGCAAACACAACGATAGTTGGGAATTCCAAGGTATCCTGAAGGCTCCAATAAATCCTAATAAGAATCCAGAAGGTAGAAGATGCTCATACTCCAGAACCCAATTGTGAATAGCGTTAGTTCTGGTCACCTGCAGAAATAAATCTGTTGATATGAATCCCTATATTAAATTCTAGGAACATAATAACAATTACTGTTTTGGATGCTTATTGTGTGCTGGTCACTGTTTTAAGTATCTCACATATATTGATCCAAATTCCAGAGGAAACTTCTCATTCTATAGAAAAATAAAAGGGGCTTGGAGTGGTAAATGTCTTGCCCAAGGTCCTGCATCTTGTCAGTAGAGGAGTAAGGTGTGAGCGTAGGTAACTAGATTCTACAGTCTACCAGTGTGAACTTGACCCAGCAAAAATAAGATGGGCAGACTTTGCTGATCTGGTTATATCAGATACACAGATGTGACTGCATGGTTCTGAGAGGAAGAAGTCTCCGTGGGCTGCTAAAATCCAAAGAGGTATTCAGGACCTCAGAACACTGACCCTTACAGAACCTATGACTGGTTGCTGGTGAAGGAGGAGGTGGTTGGAGGTAGGTGGAGGTGGGAAGGTTTGGTGGTAGTGAAGGAATAACGAGACACAGCATGAAAGGGTGAGGTAGTACACAGAAACCCAAAGTCTTTGCTGCCTGTAAATGCATCACCCCAAGCCTACCTGGGGGTACTGTTGCCTTGGCTGTCCTGCCCCCATTCCCAGTGTGTACTGAAGACATGTTGTGGGCTGGCCACCATATCGGGTATCAGAGGAAGAGAGGAGAAAGGGTGGTGGTGCTGCTTATCCCACTCTCTCTGCACTGATCACACACTCGACATTCAGATTGTGATAAGTGGAAAGGAGAAAATGAGCATTATCCTGGGAAACAGAGTGGCCCTTGAGGCAGGGAGCATTAGTGACAGCTGTCAGGAAAAGCTTCTCTGAGGGGGTGATGCTGAGGCCAATGCTTGAGAGGTGAAAAGACCAGGTCTGTGGAGGTCTGTGGGAGAGCATTCTTGGGTTGATGGGTTCAGAAAGGAGGTGGGGGGGGGAGAAGGATTGACTTTCAAGGTCAAAGAAGTCAGATGTCAGATGTTCAGGGTAGAGAAAGGGGGAGAGAGTGAGGGAGACAGAGAGAGAGAGAAAGAGAGAGAGAGAGAGAGAGAAATTTTATAGGATGTCCCCCTCCACCCCCTGCTCCCCACACTGTTATTTTTGGAACACCTTGCTTTAGGGAAGCAGGCATAGAGGATAAAGTTAGAAGGTTACTACTATTTCTCCTGAGAGATGTCAGTGCCCTAACTCAATGTTTGAGAGATGTTTTTGCCTGTCCTTCAAGCAATTATAAAAACTGCACAGTCTCTTGAACGTTTTCTTAATTGGCCAGTGAGATTTTGATGAAAAACTTTCATTGCTGTGAATGTTATTTCCAGCACATATTTCAACACTGACATTTTACGGAAAGAGGCTATGAAGCTTGAAATGTATCCAGTGAAATCTAAGTATCACAAATATTTTATACTTAGTACTCATTCATTGACATAAGTGCAACTAAAGTCATCAGGAATTTTAATATGGTTTTTCTCCTTGGCTTGGTATTCATCTCAGTTGTACCACAGAATATATTCAAAAGTAATATTCTATGACTCTTAAAGATCCATTATTGACCAAGCCATTATATTTCTATACACACAAGTATGCCCCACTCTGTGCATCTGTACTCCCATTCACCCACACAATACATTCAAAAATTTTCCTGCTTTGTTACTTAAGTATAATGCTTCTCATATTAAATATTTTCTTTTTTTTCTTCTTTTTTTTTTTAGAGTAAATACACTACAGTAACATTGCAGGTTTACAAAATCGGATGACAGAAACTTGACAATGCTTGCAATATTGCGCATCGTTATCTTTAAATGGTTACTTACATTAACAGATACAGACATGTAAAATTAATCTAATCATATGAGCATTAACTGTTCTTTCTCAACAATGAATAGATTCAACAGTGTGTTCATTCTAGTTATCTTACATATATATATACAGGTTTATATCTTTTCCTCTTCCCTTTTCTCTTTCCGCCTTTTCCCTTCCCAGTTACTCTTGCTCTTTGAGCTGTTCTTTACCCTTACATAGTATTTATTATAGATTTTGGATCATATATACTTTTCCGTTTCTTACACTAGGGAGACAATACGGTATTTACACATGTGGGTTTGATTTATCTCACTTATGAGTATGGTCTCAAGTCGTGACCATTTACTTACAAAAGTCTCAATGTAATCTTTCTTAATAGCTGAGTAGTACTCCATTGTATAAAAATACCACATCTTTTTATCCATTTCCTGATTGAAGGGCACTTGGGTTGTTTCCAAGATCTGGCTATTACAAATTGGGCTGCTATAAATAAACATAGGTGCACAGATATCACTGTGGTATGATGTTTTCAATTCTTCTGGGAAAATGCCCAGAAGTGGGATAGCTGGGTTGAATGGGATCTCTAAT
>RJWM01029942.1:0-23927 GCA_004363535.1 Dasyprocta punctata | reverse complement strand
GTTGGCTGCTCAGTGGCCATCTACATCTCCCACTCCACAGCCCTCTCAGCCTCAATCCCTGTTCCCCCTTCAGGAACAGGCTGGTCCCGGGGACCAGTTCACATTCATGTTCCTTTTCTGTTGATCCACAAAATTATACTAAAGAGTTTAAATTTACAACTAATTGTTATGATTTACATTTCAAGGATGTTTATGTGATTCTGAACACCAGCCTCAGCTCACAAGAGTGGGCTCAGCTATGGCAAGCAGCTCGAGAGGAAGCCAATCATAGCCATAAAGCAAATACTGCTGAGAATGACCCTGGGCCTGCTGTGGTGCCTGAACAAGACCCTAACTGGGATTACCAAAAGGGAGAAGGTTCTTATAAAGTACATAAGATGATTAAACATATAACTGTAGGCCTTAATAAAATAGCTCACAAGCGTACTAACTATAACAAGCTTTTAGAACAAGTCCAAGAGGCTAATGAAAATCCCGCTATGTTCCTAACACATCTTAGGGACACTCTAGTTCAGTTTACTAATGTAAACCCAAACTCTCATGAAGGGACAGATTGTTATTAACTCTTATTTTATTTCTCAGTCTGCCCCTGACATTCAAGCGAAACTACAAAAGGTTGAATTTGGCCCTCAAATCCCACAGGGAGACTTTCTAATATGGTTTTTCATGTTTTCAACAACAGAGACAAAACTCAAAAGGAAGAAAAAGAAGCACAACAAAAGAAACTTGTTAAATATCAGTCTAATCTTTTAGCAGTGGCACTTGGGGCTCCCAAGACAGTTAAACCACAACAAGGTGGAGCTACCTGAGCCCCTCCTGGAGGATGCTTCAAGTGCAACAAGAAAGGACACCGGGCAAGAGAACGCCCCAAACCTAGAGCTCCTTTGGGGCCCTGCCCCTCTGCAATCTCAGTGGCCACTGGAAGAGCAACTGTCCTAGCCCCTGGAGAGCAGGTGAGCCATCCTCTAACTCCTTGCTCTCACAGGAGATCTCGTCACAACCGGATTCATTGCTGGCTAATTTACTTGGTCTTACTGCTGAAGATTGACGGGGCTCAGGGTCCACAGCCCCCATTAAGGTATCCTTCTCAGAGCCCTGAGTCTCACTAGAGGTCTCAGGTAATACACAGCTCTCCGTACTTATAGATACGGGAGCATCATACAGTGTTCTTCCTGAGTTTTCAGGCCATTGTATTAGATCCTCAGTCTCTGTAGTGGGTGTTGACGGCCAACCTACACAGCCTCTTCAAACAGGGCCCGTTCCATGCAGGTTCCAAACTCTCTTCTTCACTCATAGCTTTCTGGTAATACCAACATGTCCACACCCCTTTTAGGTAGGGATCTCCTCCAAAGCTTAACTTCTCCTTTACCTTCTCCCTCCCCACAGTTCTCGTCCTCCAAACACCATCACAATGCACTGCAAACCCATTCCCTCCTCTCCTTCTTCCCTTGTTGATCCTAGAGTCTGTGACACCTCCAACCCCACCCATACTACCTATGCTATACCTGTTTTAATTTATCTCAGAGATTCTTCAATCTTTCCTTGCATCCCCCAATATCCTATAGCTCCCAAACATCTATGAGGGCTCAAACCTATAATCAAGCATCTTTCAGACAGTGGTTTTCTTAAATCTACCCATTCACCCTACAATACTCCCATTCTCGGATACTCAAGCCTCATGGGTCCTATCATCTGGTACAAGACCTTAGGGTAATCAATAATGCTGTTATCCCAGTTCAACCAGTGGCGCCAAACCCTTATACCCTGCCCTCTCATATTCCTCCCTCCACCACTCACTTCACAGTCCTCGACCTTAAAGATAGACACAAAATTGCTTTCATACTGTTTTACCTACCAACCATCTTAGTTCTCTCCACCCTCGGCTGTTTAGTTAAACACGAGACCCCTCTGGGTCTGAGTTCTCATCTCCCTTATAGTGACACAGTCACAGCCCTCCCCACCCCTAGTCTATAACTTCCCAAACATGACTCTACTGCCGGGCCTCACATTTCTCGTGTTTCCCATTCTCTCCAGCTCCACCCCTGGACCAAGGACGAGTCCTACCTACACTTTTACCATTACCCTTCCAGGTGGGGGGATAATTTCCTCCCATAACTTCACCCCTCCCAACTCCATGGTCATTTTTCAGATTCTTCCTCACCATGGTCCTGATGGATGACACGTTTGGATCATGGGCACCTTTCCTTCTGCCTCTCCTGGGTCCTTTAGTTATTTTAGTGGCCTGCCTCCTCATAGCAGCTTGTCTTTTTATTTCTCCGATCTAGGATGCAAATGTTTACCAGTGATACACTCCTTGTCCTGACTAAAACATCTGGTACCAGCTTCTACATGGGCATCAGTCGTCATCCTGTCAACTACCCCTAAACCCCAACACAATGTCTCTGTTCTGCAGGAGGTAGTCAGAGAGATTCGACAACCTTTCCTAACAATACAAAGATGGGGATGAAAGGTTCTGGCCCTAGTATAAACTACTGTATAATTATGGCGATGGTCTAACCTGGCGGAAGGGCAAAGTGGGAACGCTGACCCCCACGGCCACTCCCTCCTTCTTCCCCTTCGGCCCAAATTGTTACTTTCCCATTTGCGTGCAAAGAAAATTCCAATCAGTTCCTCGCACATCGCCCCATGCGCCACTTCTGATCAGAGGTCATATAGCCCTCTGCCTCTCGGCGTCTCGTTGGAGGAGAAAGCCAAACCCCTGTGGGTGATGGGCTCCTCTCCACATCCTCTATAAATGGCCACTTTCTCTGTCCTTCTGCCTCTCTAGTGTGCCAGAAACTGTAACAGCACCCCCAACTCCCCCAGTTTTTATCAGTACGGTTTGTGACACACAGTAGCAGCATGGTCATGGGGGTATTGGCAGGGGTACTTACCCCCCACTTTCCTCCTCAGCCCCTGCCCCCTCCCCACCTACTCCCTTCCCCCAGGTCCCTCCCATCCCCACAAAGTCCACTATTTACCATCATCTTTCATTTTTCTCTTTAAATTATTTATTCTTTGGGTTTCTCATTAAGAGAAATGTGAGAGATACTTAACCTTCTGCATGTGCTTTACTTCACTTAATATTATGGCCTTGGAGTGCACCTGTTTCCTACAGATGATCTAAGTTTATTCTTCTGGATGACGGACTAACCCTCCCTCATCATCTTCCACTCATCTGTTGGTGGACGGACAGGCCACCTCCAGGGCGTAGCTGTTATGAATTGTGCTGTGTAAACATGGATGTGTGGGTATCACTATAATACAAAGTCTTTGAGTCCTTGGGGAAGATATCTAGAAGGGGATTAGCTGGGTCAAATGAAATTTCTATTTTTAGTTTTCTAATGAATCCCCATACTGATTTCCACCAAAGTTGTGCTACCTTACATTCCCACCAGCAAGGTGGAAGAGTTCTATTTTCCCTGCAAACTATCTGGCAATTGTTTTTCTGGTTTTTTGTTAGCTTATTTGTTTGAGTTCTTGATGGTAACCATTCATTCTAGAATAAGAATGTTATTTTGATTTATATTTCTCTAATGGCCAAAGTTGATGGAACATTTTTTTCATGTACCTGTTGGCTATTCATACTTTTTCTTTTGAGAAGTGTCTATTCATTTTAATTTCCCAGTTTTTATTTCAAGGATGTCTAATTTTTTTTTTACTTCTGTATATATTCTGGATATTAGTCCCTTGCCCAAGGAATGGCTGGCAAAAATTTTCCCATTCTGAGGTTCTGTTCAGAAAGTCTTTACCTCTGTCTATGTTTTCAAGGGTTTTACCCACTTTATCTCACAGCAAATTCAGTGTTTCCGTTTTTAGATTTTAGTCTTTTGCTCACTTTGATTTGACTTCAGTATGCAGTGAAAGGTATGGATCTGTGTTCATCCTTTTGGATGTGGATAGCCAGTTTTCTCAGCACCATTTGTTTAAACACATTTTTTTTCACTGTGTGTTTTCAGCCCTTTATCAGAGATCAGACGGCTGAAGTTTCCCGGGTTGTTTCTGCACCCCCAATTCCGCATCCTCATGTCTGTTTCTCTGCCAATACCATGCTGTTTTTATCACCGTATCAGCTTCGTAATGTAACTTGAAGTCTGAGACGGCGATGCCTCCTGCTTTGCTCTTCCTACTCGGGACCGCTTTGGCTATTCTGGGTCCTTTCTGGTTCCATGTAAATTTTAGGGTTTTTTCCTAATTTTGTGAACAATGCTGTTGGTATTTTGACTGATATCACATTAAGTCTATTTATCACTTTTGGTAAAATAACCATTTTAACAATATTGGTTCTGCCTACCCAGGAACAGGGAATGTCTTGTTAATTTTGATGTCCTCATTAATTTTTTTACAGAATGCTATACTCTTTATTATACAGGTCTCTCGTTTCCTTGGTTAGGTTAATTCCTAGATATTTAATGTTTTTTATGAAGCTATTGTGAATGGAATTGGTTTCCTGATTTCCTTCTAGGTATGTTCATTGTTGGAATACAGGAATGCTGCTGATTTTTGTGCATTGATTTTGTAAGCTGATAATTATTGAATTTATTTATTCTGTAAGCCTTTTGATGGAGATTTGTGGGACTCTTCAATGTAAAACGTCATGTTATCTGTAAATAGGAATAGTTTGACTCCTTTCTTTCTTATATATCACTTTTATTTCTTTCTCTTACTTGATCTGGCTAGAGACTTGAGTACTATATTGACCAGGACCCCACCCCCAGCTTACTGAGTTAAAACTATCATTCTGTTTTGCTCCTGACTGTTGGGAGGGCCTGAGGTGGGCCATTCTTGCCTTGGATTCTCATGTGGCTGCAATAAGATGAAGGTTGGGGCTTTAGGCATCCGAACATTCCACTGGGTGAACATCCAAGATGCCTCAGCACGTGAGTCTGGATGCTGGCCAGGAGCCCGGCCAGGCTGATGACCTGGAACAACTACATGTGTCTTTCTACTACAGTAGTCTCAGAGCAAATAGATTTCCTCCACGTGGCTTCCCGTGACTGCGTGTCCAGGGGAACCAAGCAGAAGTTGCACCACCTTTTCCGACCTCACTCCGGGTCTCAGGTGGCACCACCGCTACCAAAGACTGCTGGTTTCCAGAAAGCCACACAGTCAACCAGGATTCAAGCGAGGGGGGAACAGATCCCATCCTTCAATGGCATAGGCAAGGTCACACTGTAAAACAGCATGCAAGATGCGGAGACTTAACCATCTTTGAAGATAAAATCACACTGCTTGCTTCCTAGGACTCAGGCCCTCACTGAGGACGCAGGTGGACATGTGCTTCTAAATTAATCAGAGGCATGACATCAGTGCCCAGCAAGCGTCCCACTGTGTAAAATTTGGAAACTTTAGGGACGCCCTTTCTGAGATTTTTTTTCTCCTCTGTGAAGGCACTGCCAAGGAAAAGAACTGCCCTAGAACTTAAGGATCTCTTTGCTCTTTTTACCTGGGAAATATTTCTCCCTCCTCTCAAAAAAAAAAACATACCATATTCTTTTTCATGAATTAAACTTTTGAGAACTAAAATCAAGAAGGGAATCATTCTAAGGAAATGTATCTTCCCATCCAACAACTTCCTGAGAACTAGGAATGCCACAGTCTTGCTGCTTGAGATAGACAAAGGGAAAACAGGAAGAGCATTGCTGAGTACAGATCTAAGAGGAGAAGGGAGAGGAAAACAAGATTGCCTCTGTCCCTGCACTAACAGATCCAGGAGGGAAGACAGAGTCATGGGCTCTGTGCAGTGCTCCTTGAACACTTCAGAAAAATATGTGAGAAACTTTATTCCCGAGATAAAGTATGAAAGACAAAGAGAAATAAACAGCCTCTTTATTCATATCTGTGTTGTGTTGCAATAGCAAAATGCCTGAAACTGGGTACTTTGTCAAGAAAAGAGGTTTATTTAATTCGCAGTTTTGGAAAGAAAAGCAGAAGACCAACAAGGGATCACACTTACTCTTTTATATCAACCCCTCCTCTTATAGTAAGGAGTCCATGCCTAATAGACCTAGTCCAAGCTTTTCACTCAGAGTCTAATCAGCATGCTCCAGGCTCCACCTTTTAAAGTCTCTTCATCTTTCAACACCATTTCATAGGGAACCAAGATCGTGGTGTGTGAAAAGGTGGAGAAGAGACCAACTCCAGACCACAACAGGAGGGCTTCCCTGCTTGGCACCCCAGAGACCTCAGGGTCAAGTGAACAGCTGGGCACCTACCAGGAAGAGGAGATGACAGCTCAGCTCAGCAGGGAGGTGCCATTGGCAGCAGTGTGTGGAGGCTGGGGGTGCTGCTTGGCTTAGCACCCAACAGACTCCATCAGCTCCACAGCAGCAAAATTTTGAAACACAATGTAAATTGTGACAAATCTGGGAATTTGTCAGGCAGAACCTCAGAAAGTTCTGGCAAGGAACGTCCCCAAAATGTCAGGGGTAAGTGTCTGCTAGATCAGCCTCAGCGTAGCTTCTGAGAACAGACATGGGAGACCCTGACCTGTGCTTTTGGTTGGAGTCTCAGTTTCCCTGGGACTCTACCATGTACAATGAATCTTCAATTTTCAAGAATTCTTTCCTAACTTGAGCCAACCTAACTCGCACCAAACCACCATCTCACCATTCTGCCCCTTCACAATTCACCATGGCTGCAGTTTCCTAATTTTCTTCCTTCCTAAAACCCCAATGCCAGGTGGTGACTACTGCTTGTCTGAATTGCTTGCAAGGTTGTGTGCTCAGGAAGCGAAACCTCTCGGATGTCCCTAGAGAGGAGCTGAAATGCCTCAGTTATAGCTAATTGTCTAACTTCCCTTCTCTCCATTGTTCTTCCCGCCTAGACCAACTCTCCGTCCTGACTCCCACCTCCCTTTGTGTGTCTCGGGCCATCTCTCCCTCCAGCTCAGCCTGTTTCTGTGTGATACCCTTACAGCACAATCTTATTTTACATTAGTGTCACACAGCTCTGACTCAGGCACTTTGGTCCAAGGGTTGAAACGATACGGCTCCAAAGCCTATATGAGAATGGGTGAGAAGAAGTCGATGCCAACTGGGGCGCCCTCGGCCTGGGAGGGACTGAGAAATAAACAACTGACTTGAAAAGTTGCATTAGCTATTTCATACTATTTCAATTTGTTGCAGTGAATTATCTTTCTTAGAACACCAAATGGTCCCCTAATGGCCTGAAAGATTTGAAACACTTCCAAAGCATTAACAATTTTCTCTACTCAGTCTCTGGGAGGTCTGCATTTCAGACCTTATGTTGGCCAACAGCCAGAGGGTACCAACTTAGACTGCACAATCCCAGAGTGACTCAAACAGGGTTTTAGTCTCAGAGGCCAAGATGTGGTTTCTGTCAACACTGTAAATTCGCATCCTTCATGCACACATAGCAAATCTACTACACATATACGGGAAATTCTCCCAGATGTGCCTTTTCCTTGTGTACTTTTTTTACTTCCTTTGCTTTATTATGTGCACTTTCAGCTCTATTAAAATGATGTTGTCACTTTCTCTTAGATGGCCTTCAAGAATGGTATATGGCACCCACTTGTAAAGAAGTGATAGAAAAGAAGCAACCTTTGCATTCTGCATGACAGGGTGATGAGATAACATTTTTAAATATTAGTCTGTATTTCTTCCCCATTCTACACCCACCAAATTCTTCCAGCTGCACCCTGAGAAATTCTTGCCTTCTTGTAACTAAACAGAGGTGAGGCACCATTGGGAAGGCACAAATGACGGTCAGGAAAGGACAGGCAGACTTCAGAACTCACACAGGATATAAAAGCATCAAAGATGAGTGAAAAGAGAGGAAAAGTAGGCCAAACTAGACAAAAGAGTTAGAGAAATGTGGATCCTTAAAGAAAATAATTTTCTGGAGCTTTCCATTCTGGTCATCCTGCTGTCCACACTGGGGGGCTCTTGGAGGTGAAGCATAGCTTGGATCTAAGAAATGCTGCCTCAGTATCCCCCCCCCTTGGTGAGCACAGCTCTGGAGACGAAGATCAGGGACCTGCAGGACAGAGCTACTACCTCACTCAGTCTTGTAAGGAAACAATCTGAAGACCCCGGCAGAGCTGAGACCGAGAGAAAACACTTCCTTTCAACATTAGCAAATCCACAAACGGCGACCCATGCCTACTTCCAGCTCTTTGTGGGAATTCACAGCTGATTATTAATTTCCCCTCTTCTTCTCTCCCTTTGCTGTCTCTTTCTTCCTTCCTCTACCTGCCTCCCCAACATACACACACACGAATTCAAACTCACACAAAATTCCAAGAACAAATAATCTTCAGTTTTTCTTGACCTAGTTTTCTTCAGTCCCATTAACTTCTCAATCACATCTGTAGATCAAATACCAATATGTATTCCTACGACAAATGCCACTCCACTTCCAATGAAGATACATCCTGCCAAACCCATCGTAAGTTGAAGATGTGGTCAGTCGGGATTATGTGCAACTCCCCTGGCCTACCATCTCCCCTCGCTTAGTGAAAGGGAGTGCTGTAGGGCTCTTTCCTTCTCCTTGTGATGGTGTGGCTGACTCGGAATTGCAGTCACTGTTGCTACACAGCCTCACAAGACGGTGGCACAGGGCCTATTAGTAGCCCCAGAAAAGCTACAGTTTCTATTCATTATGTATTGTTTTTGAACCCTTGTGAAGTTAAAAAAAAAAACTTAAATGGAACATTATAAGCCAGGGACCACCTGGACACACTGTGTTGGTCAAGTTTCTGTTTCTGTAACAAAATAGTAGCACCTTAAAAAGTAGGAAGATTCATTTTGGCTCATGGCTTCAGAGGTTTCAGTCCATGGGTAGTTGGTTCTGCTCTCTTAGGCCTGTACGAGGGAGCCCATCACAGCAGGGAGCATGTGGGAGAGCGAAAGGCTGCCCACCACATGGCGGGGAAGTGGGCAAGGGAGAAGAAGAGACAACGGGCTTATGATCCTCTCGGGGTTCACACCCAACATGTCCTGCTAGGCTCCACCTCTTCCAGCAGTGCCACAGGCTGGAGAACAAGTTTTTGAGGGCATTCAAGATGCAAATGCAATAAATAACTGTTACATTTTCATTAAAAGATTATGATTGCCTTCATAAAATATTCCTTACTCTAAAGTGATGGTTTGTTGAAAGGAAGTCTTTTTTGTTTTGGTGTTGTATGGTACTAGGGATTTGAGCCACAGCCTTCACATTAAGCTACATCCTCAGCCTCCTTTTTATCTTTGTATTTTGAGACAGGGTCCCAATAATTCACTAAGTTGCCCAGGCTGGGCTTTAACTTGCAATCCTCCTGTCTCAGCCTCCCAGAGTGCCATGATTATAGGTACATGCACCACACCCAGATTAAGGTACACAAGAGGAACAGACTCAACACTGATGTGATGATGGAGAGGTTCATGGCCTGGAAGTCCCAGCTCAGTCACCATTGATGTTATGATGGTCTGGTTATTTACCAAACTGCTCTACTTTTCCCTTTCCTCCTCTTTAAAACGAAGACACAAAGCAGTGTGTCTCTGTCACGCTTTCACCACCTGCAAGGACATAATTCTTTTCCATTTTATCCGTTAGTAATCGCATGTGGAATTTTTGTTCAGCTGTTTGTTTTGCCGCAAATTTCATTTTCCCCAACTTTGAGCAAGTGCTTGGCCCTGGGTGCCTGTCCGAGGTCTCAGAGCTCCTCTGCTGCCCTCACGTGTCTAGCACTGTCTGAGACGCCCTCCTGGTCCCTCCCCAGTCACGTCAGGCTCTTCCTTTCCTTCTCTTTCCTGTCTCCTATCAGCTGAGCTCCCTCCAGCAGCTCCTCCTGAATGTGGCCCAGGCCTGATTGGAAGCTTCAGCTGCTGGTCTCAGGTTCATTTGCCTTGCTTCCTAGTGAACACCTGTTGACCAGGTGGATATTCTCCTGTTACACCTGTCACACACGTATCTATACACGCAACAATCCCGCTCATTTCTGTGACTTTCTCCCCCTTGGAAGCCAGCAGTTCATAACCCTTGTGGCTCTTTGTGATTTGACCCCACCCACTTGTATTTTGAGATTTCTGGGAGTAGTTTCTGTCCAATTGTGTTAACGTGATCAGAAGGGGGAGGCAGTGATTTTGCTGCTGAGTTTTTCCATCTCATGTTGTTGGACAATTTGAGAAGTTTCAAAAACTACACTGGTGCTGGTGGTCTCTCAGTTTCCCAGTGACATGAAAAGTGCATACTATAACTGGCTGTTTTGGGCACAGGTGATATTGTCACGTGTTTGCATGTTCTGTGTTTTCATATTCTTGTATTTGCGTGCTTCTGTGTTACTGTTTCTTCCATATTCTAAAAGCAGAGGTCAATAAAATGGAAAAATGAGACAGTTAGTGCCTTTTCCAAAACAAATGAACTCTGATTTTCACAGCCCAAACAGCTCTGGTTGCACAATGAAGCTGCTCAGCAAATAAGGTAACATCACCACCTTCCTGTGTGACAGCACGGGAACTGCGGGAGACTCATGCGCCTCTCCGGAGCGGCTCACTTAGCAGACAGGCCTCACAGTCAGTGGCCGGCATGGACAGCACCCGCCTACCTCTCTGCAGCCGGCGCGCCACTCCTCACCACATCACGCACAAAGCTGCCGAAGAATCTAACAGAAGGGAGAAAGCTCTTTATCTTTGCATAGCCTAAGGAATAGTTCAAAAGAAACATCAACTAAGACATTAAACCTTCACAAAGAGAGTGTTCAGGGGGTCCCAAGTACCCCACTGCTGTTCTGAGCCTTCTACCCTACCTCTGTGAATTTCTAACCTTCCAGAAAGCCTCATACTCTCCTCAGAAAGAGCAGCGTCTCCGCTGCCCTGGAGCCGCCTCTCCTGATGGGGTCGTAGTCACACCGCACTGAGCCCTGAGGAAGTTGGCGGAAGGAGGTCTGCCTTCTGTCTCCCCAGCCACGCTGCTACCAAGGTCTCCGCGCCAACATGAGCCGCGTGGTGGCTGCTCTGTTCTGTTGTCCCAGAAGTAACTGCTGAGTCAATCAAACAGACCAAGACTCACGTATAGACCACCTGCCTCTACAAGCAGGTACGAACTCTTATTCAAGTGTCAAACAGCAGACAGAAGAAGACAGCATTGTCCCGCCACACCCTGACTCACAGGACCCCTGGCTGCACCGGGGACCCCTCTCTGCACCACCGCACTGAGGACGCGTGGCTGCCCTGGCCACCTTCCCACTGCCCCCTTACACACTTAACACTGCCACCGTGAAGAGCAATGCCTCGTGCGGTCATTTTCTTAGCTAACCAGGATGCTGCTGTGTAGTTGAAACTGCTCTTCTAAGAATATGGTCACAGGGCTGGGACTTTAGCTCAGTGGCACAGAGCCTGCCTGGCAAGCACGGGTCCTGAGTTTGATTCCTGGGACTATATATATATATATATATATAATCACATTCTTAGGCATCCAGTTATATTCAGTGATACATTAGTAGATCATAGCACCTCCTCATGAGCTGGCACAACTTACCCTCCAAGGGTACTCAAGGCACAGGACAAAGTAAGAAAACATTTCCATTCCTGTACTGGAGGAACAACCCCAAAGTTACCAGGTTCCCCACCAACCAGACGCCTGAGTTCAGTGGATCTTCCCAAGGACACCATCTGACCAAGGACAAACGGAGAGGTACTGAATTTCTACCTCCTAAGAGGTCGAAACTTAGTTTAACTGCCTTCTGGACTTACCCCACAAAATTCGCCTGGGATCCTAGGTCCCCAGTCCCACCACTAGGTGCCAGGTGTCCCCTTCTGTTCCCCTCATGCCTCTTCACGCAATGAGTCACCAAGATGACACCTATATTTCTAGACCCACAAAACTCTCCTCGCAGAGGCTTTCTGTGCCAGAAAAAGTTAGCTACAGCCAAAATATCTAGACAACCCAAAGGTGACTGTCTTGGACAATAGTGTGCTGCTATAACAAAATATGTGAGACTGGGTTAGTAATAAAGAAAAGATGCTTATGTTGGCTCATACTTCTAGAGGGCAGGAAAGTGGCAGTATCTGCTCTGTGTTAGTAAAAGCTGTGCACTGCTTCATGCACGGCAGAAAATTCAAAGGGGAAGCAAGTGAATGTGGAAGAAAAGAAATAAGAGAGCTAACCTAATTTATAACAATGAGCTGCCATGATGACACACCCACTCTCAGGGGAGCTACTTTACCCCTTTCGTAGGGATGGACACCTCTTGATCTAATCACCTCTTAAATGTCCCACCCCCTCTTAGACTGAGGCTCAGGTTTCAACACATGAATTTTAGAGGATAAGCCACATTCTAGCTATAACAAGAACAAAAATAATTTTGTTTACATGAAACTCTTGTACAGATAGCCTAAACAATTGGGAAAAGGTTTGTGTATGGAACCAAAGAGTTTAAATTCTGGCCTTGCCAATTATGAGTTGTATAATCTCAGACAGAATCTCACTGACCCCTTAGAGAACACCATAAAATAAGAATGACAATGATGATAACACATATATCAAAAGATGGAGTCTTAAATGATGTTGCATCTGTAACAAACTTGTATTTGTGCACAGGTAGTGGAACAGATATGAACTTGCCTCCTAACTGCGCTGTGTGATGTACTAGTAAGGGTTCTCTAGAGGAGCAGAGCCAACAGAATGTCAGAACTGTAAGAGGGAATTTGTTAACTGTCCCACTTGATCTGATGCTGAACAATTCCACAACGGCCACCGTCAGGCTGGAGAGTCAGGGAAACCAGAAGCCAAAGCCTCAGAACAAGAGAGAAAGAGAACCATAACGCATCCCCAGGCCGAGGGGAGGGCCTGAAAGTCCCTGGGAGCTGCTGGTGTAAGTCCACACCAAAGGCTAATGAATCTGGGGTCTGATGGCCATGGACAATAACAGCAGCAAAAGCCCAGCCACTCAAAAAGGGTCAGGAGTGTGCTGTCCAGGGCCATCCTCCTTCCCCTCCTTTGGCTCCAGCCAAGCCCCAGCCTTAAATGAAGCTGCCCTCATTCAGTGCAGGTCTTCTCTGCTCAGCTCGCTGACCCACGTGCCAGTCTTCCCTCACAGCATGCTCCGTTGACCAGTTACCTGGACCTCTTTCAATCTAGTCAAGTTCACAACCAAGTTAACTTCACGTAAGAAATGTCCTGTGAGCTTCAATTTCAGAATCAATTAATCTGATCCCCTAAGGCCTTACCTGCTGCAGGTTGAGCAGTTTACTTAAGTTCTATTTTAAGCAGCTATAGACTGAACCAACATCATAGAAAGCTAATAAGCATGGTCCCAGATTAATGAGAATTAGCCTTTATTACTATTCATGAGCTAGAATGCTATATGGAAATGCAAGGATAAATGGCAGAAGAAAGAGAAGAAAAGTGGTTCCCATAGGAAGAACAATGGCGCAGCGGTAATCAAGTAAGACAGAAAAGGTTTTTTTCATTGTTATGGCTTTTAAACTGTACATATAGATCATTTTCATAAAGTTAACTCTGAAGAAACAGTCATGTGTCAGTTTCCATACACACAGAGGTTTCCTTGTATCTGTATTATCTAGACTCAGAGAAGAAAATTTGAAACCCCTCTATGTTTCTTTGCACAAAACATTTTTCAGTTAAGCAGACATATGAAACCACTTAAGGCCATGATACATAAAGATTACCCATGACTTTCTGACACTACTACGTTTCCGTAAGTGTTAGCCAACATTTCTCACATCCCTGTCCAGATTCCGGGTCTCCTGGGCCACTCCCCTGGGCCATTAGGCCATTTGGCTTGGTCTCCTTATCTATGATGTCAGACAAGGTTTCTTCCATTACCTGGCATTTTCATCAGTGCAGTTGGTTGTCAAAATGGAGATCAAATGATTTTTTTTTGAAGCCACTTTCAGGTTAAAGGGGTTGTGAGCTGGGCAGAAGACTAAATTCAGAATCAAGCTCATGCTTGCACTGCTTTGGGACAGTTATTCTGCACACAGGGTGCTTGCACACACCCGCATCCTCCCACTCCCAACTCCGAGACCCTCATGATGCAGAGCTGCACCTATTTCAGGACCTAGTGCAAGCCGCTCCTGCAGCTCCAGAAAAGACTAAAGATGAAGACAACACAAGTGGGATCTGCAGATGGCTCATAAACCATAAACTGAGTCAACACAGAACAAACAGCGCACAGAAAGAAACAACTTGCGGTTAGATGTTTCAGGACATATTTAAGAACAAGCAACCACCACAATGAGGGCTGCATTTGATACTGACATCTCTTTATTGATATCATATTGAAGATTTTGAAAACTTTCAGTATTTACAACATTGGAAAATACTGAAATTCATTCTTCTAAATAATTTAAAGGAAAAAGTTTAGTTTTCTTTTTACATTGAATTACACAATTTCAAATGTTAGCTCTTTATTCAAAAATTACTCTGCAAACGAGATTTATGAAGCGTATGGTTTATTTTAGAGCAGGCTCAAATGTTGTAAAACAATCATGAGAGTATTGTATTTTTAAAATAAAGTATGTTTCTCTTTAAAATCTTGTAAACCATGTTTTTCAATCAGGTTTCCTTAGAAGGAAAATATTTTGTTGCTACAGTAAATCTCGTCCTTAAGTAATTCTTTCTTTTCAGGTTTGCTCTGAGCACCCAGATCTGTAGCAATAAAACCTTCCATACAGAGATGGAAAAGAACCCCTGGCCCTCCGAGGCCTCCCTTTCCCCACAGAGTCTCACTCCAGGCTTCCCCAGGGCATCCCCCCTGTGATTTGGCCAACTCACTCTAAGTCAAGAAGTGACACATCCCTGGCGTCTTTTAAGAGAAGATTCCATGACTTCTCATCATCACAATTAAGCTTGACTTTCCCCTAATGTTTTCCCTTTCCTCATTGGGTTTAGCTCAGTTCTTGAGAGGAGTTCTGCACACAGTTCACCCTTGCTGGGCAAAGCCATCTTTTGCTCTTTTAAATGGCTTCTCTTGGTTCGTTTATGAGGCCTTTCACTCCACTGTCCCATATGAGAGAGGCACCCCTCCAAATCTGCCTGCATCGAATTATTGTATTGCTTCTGGGCAGAAATAAAAAAGACTTTTCACTGCCTCAGTGCATTTGAATGCAGGCACGAGCCTCTTTCCTTTGGGGCATCACCAGGCTTTCTTCTCAGGGTCCCCAGGATTCTTAATATTTCTAATCTTATTTTTTTAATTGGAAAAGGAAGTCATGCACTGAACAGATATTCTTTGAGTGGTGAATAGATTCCAAACAGCATTCTCAAGGCCAGAGGTACAGCTTGACGGGAAAGACGCAGCGCCTGCCCTTAGCAGCTCACCATCTAGGATGAGAAGCAGGGTGCGCAGGCAGGGCAAGAGGGCGATGGAGCAGAAAGCCGCCTGGGGGAGGGCCCGCAGGGATGGGGCCACCTCGGAAAGTGCTGTGAGGGCCTCACAGGGCGAGCTGAACACAGACCTGGAGAGAAGGAAAGCTGAGGAGGTAAGAGGTGCAGACTGGCGGATCTGGGTCACTTAATAGCTCAGCTAAAATTTTCCTCTTGAGCGAAGGAAAACATCTGGTTTTCTGAGTTTTGTTGTCTTCCACAGTAGTGTCTGCTCGTGGGGCTTAGGCACCGAACAACCCTACCCATCAGACTGAGTCAGGGAAATGTCAGTCTGGGGAAGAATCTTAGAAGTTATTTCTGGAAGCAGCATCTTGGTGATATATCACAACTGAAGACTTAGAGGAATACAGAACTTAATACAGCATCTACTACTCTTTCAAATCTGCTGAGACTTCTGTCGCACTGACTTGGGGCTTTGGCACAGCTGTCATCTTATGACGGATGGCCTTGGTGTCCGCAGATCTGAAACACCCAAGATGCCACCTTCACTCCAGCGTCCAGAATTTCAGTGCCCCCTGGGGGCCTCCCTTCCCTGTGGCCGCTCTCACATGGCTTCGCTCTCCGATGGCATGGTCAGTGCCTGCCGTGCTTACCGGCTTCCCGAGAGCTTTGGGTTCAGGCCTTCTGAGGCAGCATTTATCTCACATTCCATTGGTCACGTGGAGGCACAGCTCACATAATAACGAGGGTCGGACTGTCTTTGGAGACAAGCTACCATCTATAGAGGTCTCATGTGACTTATTCAAATCATCCATTTGGTTACTAGCTAAAATAGAACTCAAATAATCAGCTTTCTTTGTTCTGTTTTCCTTTTACACCTGCACTCAGCCAAAATCCTGACTTAAATCCAAAGTATCACATGAAGATCAATGACATAAAAAAGCTGTTAACTTTCTGCACTTCTCAGCTGGGATCTCCCCACCTCCAACCAGATGTCCTCAACAATGCGTTGTATGTTTCCCTTAATTACAGAACATATGTATCTAATCATGCCCCCCAAAACACTGATTTCACAGGGTTTACAGCTCTTAGATAAGCTCTGGACACTGTCACTAGTTTTTCAAAGAGCAAATGTACATTTTGCTAAAATAAAGATAAAGGAAGAAGTCAGGTCCTTTTGGTAAGCGTGGCTTAATATCCTTTGTGATAGTCATTTTTTCATTAATGTGACAAAATACCTAAAATAAATCAGAAGGCAGAAAATTTAATTTTGGATCACAGTTTCAAAAGTGTCAGTCCATCCTCCCTTGGTCCTGTGGTTTGGGGCTATGGTGGCAGAGCAAACCATGGCAGGAGCACAGACCAGAACAGTCTGCTCCCCTCACAGCAGACAGGAAGCAGAAGAGAGAGACAGGAAAGGGCGGGGCCACCAGGCTCCACCCCCTACAGGTGCCACTGCCTGCGCCTGAGGCCAGAGGCCAGGGTGTGAACACCTGCATCCTTGGAGGAATCGGCATCCAACTGTAACAGCCCAGAGACCAGCAGAGTATCCAGAAGGAGATACTGTGTTGACTTTGCTAGCTGGTGTGTAATTAGATACTGTACAAGTTCACAGCATATAGATTTCTGACCAGGAAAAACACAAACAATTTCTGGTACATGAAAGAATTCCAAAGGCTTTGGCTGTATTTGCTCTGTAGGCATTAATGAGTTCTGCATGTAACCTAGTCATTTATTCTAATACGTATTTTTAATGCTTATAAAATACAGAGTTCCTCAAATCCTCCTTGAATCAGCCTTTCCATCATACAGGCTTGCCCATTACTGAGTTGAATAATCTCTGACACAAGTGCATTCTATGCTTCTGTGAGGCTAGGTTTTCACCTCACCTTTCTCCTTTGGTCGGACAAGGGTATTCACGGAACTTCCTCTGGGCTCAAGGATAAGGGGAGTTGTGGCCCACGCTAGCCCCAGGCCATCATGCTGATTTACCCAGAGCAAGTGAACTCAGCCCACAGGACTGCATGCCTTGTTTGCCAGTAAACTCTCACCAGAATTCTTTGTGGGAACTTCCCATCACCCACCACGGTGCTCGTGACTCTTTCTCTGAGCTGTGAGCCTTAGATTCAGAAAGGATTTCACCACTTGGCAGTAAGATGGGCAAAGGGGAAAAGTCAGCTGCAGAACATTCTGGAGAAAGACTCCCACTGCTGCCAATTCAAGCTAGTTTTGGCTTCTGATGCGAGACAGGAACTGTCCTATGCACTGTGTGCCAACTCATATAAGAAAAGCTCCCCAGGCCCAAGGGTGCTTCTCTGTAGCAGCTGTTCGCAGGTCTCAGGAAGCCTACAGGGCCCAGCATTCTGTCCCTGCATCTTAACGAATTTTCCTCCTCTCCTTTACCTCACACACAGGTAAGTAGGTAGAATTTCATGCCACAAATGTGGGAGTGTAAGAAACACGATGTACTGTATTTTTTGTTTTCTGGGCTTAATTTCTAGCATAAGATTGGATTTGTCCCACAATAGTGCATTGCTGGAAGCTTGATCTCCAGAGTAACAGTGCTGAGGTGGTGGAACCTTAAGGAGGCTGGGCCTGGAGCGAGGTGGGTAGACCTCGGGGCTCCACTCTCAGGAACAGATGTAGGTGTTTCCAGAGAGCCCAGGCCAGGGCTCAGGGGAGTGAGCTGGGTCTTTGGAGCCTAGATTAGTCCCCGTGAGAATGAACTGTGAGAGCGGGTTAACCTCTCTCTGTCTCCCGCAGGCACACATGTACCAACATACCTTCTGCTTTGTGCCATGAGTGAACTTTGAAAGCAGATACCAAACAGATGCTAATGATACGCTCTTGGCCCTCCAGAACTGTAGACCAAAATAAATCTCTCTTTATAAATCACCTGGCTTAGGAATTTTGTCGTGGCAACAGAATACGCCCTAAGACAGACCCCATCGTGCTGGCTGGTGGAAGCATAACAGGATTCAATTGGAGCCACTCCACACCTACCTCCACGGATGCAAGTGGAATCCAAGAAGATGCACAGATGCCAGGGCCACACGTGTGGCTGGTGTGCAATGTCCTTGTCTGCTCTGGCATCTGTTGTAATGAGTGTGATTGCTGACTCTGAATCTCCAACTTTTGGTTCGCCCTGGGTCCTTGTCACTCAGCTAAATCCTGAATTCCATGAATCTCCCAGCAAATTTTTTTGGCCTTTTCCAGGGCTCTCTGAAATTAAACACCTTTGGCCCTCTCTATCTAGATGTGCTATGCAGCCAGTTGTACTCTATATGTCTCTCTTAGTTTAAGAAAAATTATCCACATCTTATAAAGAAGACAAGGTATGGCCACCTGTTTTTTAAAGTCAGTTGTGGAGCAATGCCTAAGGAAACCTCTCAGTAGTACCTGACGCTGTATGGCAATGTTTCTCAACTATATTTTCATTGGTGCCCTCCAATTTACATTCCAATTTAATTTTAATGCATTAATTTAAGCTGATTTAACTAATAATCAGTTGATTTTGCACCCTTATTCCCCAGAGCCTCAAGCACAATAATTACAACAAGAAAGCAACCCAAGTGTTCACTGACAGATGACAGACATACAAAACGCTGTGTGTCTCCACAGTGAAGTACTGTGCTGCCTTCCAAAAGAAGGAAGCTCTGACACCAGCCGCCACCAGGTCAACCTTGAGGACACTGCACTGAGATCAACGATGCCATCACAAAAGACAAGTCCTGAGTGATTTCACTCAGTCAGGTACTGACAGAGGCCGGGACTCTCCGAGGAGACTGAATAATGGTGGTGTGGGACTCGGGGAGGGGAGAACAGAAAGTTGTTCAATGGCTCCAGAGTTTCAGTGTTTCAAGATGAACAGCTATGGAGATAGATAAAGGCAATGGTTGCACAACTGAAATTTTATGTTACATACATTTACCACAATGTAAAATTGGTGGAAAACTCTTTAAGGTGAAAGAGTTAATTGTTTGATTAATTCATTTAATTTACCCCTAATAAAATACAGGAAACAAGAATAAGTTTTTCAGATAGCATTGTGCTTTGAAGAGTCACAAAACATTGTAATGCTTTTTCTCACCCACCAAAAGCCAATTTTCATCCTCCAGGGAAAATACCATTTTTCAATTAAAATTCACACTCTAGCGGGGAAGGCAACTTTGCTTGGCTCACTGCTTACTCTTAAGGCCCAGACTCTTCTTAGAGAAAGATCAGTAAGCTGCTAATTATTTTTGGTCAGTAAACTTGCAACTTTTTTCTATCCAGCAGAACAGATAATCCCATAATATGTGGATGTATTGCCTGGAAGAATGCGTTAATCTATTACATATCACTTTCTTATGTTTCCATTTCAATTAGCATCACATCCATCCGGCTCTCTCATTAATGATTCAAATTACTTTTTGTCATACACTCACTATGTATTTATGCAAGGCAAGGATAAGGAACACTATAATTATATGTACACAAAGAACCAAATAGAAGAGAGATAAATAGGAATTAGGGACAAGTTCACATAGTTCTCCAAATTACATATTCCATTGTTTGAATAATATTTCGATATATATGATAACTTGTTTCACTGAGACTAATAGTTTATCTTAGTTTCTTGAAAAACAAACTTGTGTTATTAGCTGTTTCTTTCTTTCTTGTGAGAATCCTTTTGGTTTATATCCTGTGCTGAGTAAACTACGTTGAAGATAACAATATTCAGTATAATAATTACTGTTATTCTTTTATTATTTGGTTATGAAATTTTGTATTATTTTTTCATAAAATTCAAAGAAAAAATTTTAAAAAAGAAAGCATAGACAGAAATGACAGCTCATGTCCTCTTTGAGCTCAAATTTCCCCTCTCCCAGAAGAACTCAGCCCCTCTGAAGGCCCCCAGGAGCACTGACCTTGCGATTGTCTGCTGAACTTCATCGTGCATCCTTGGGAATCTTTGTCATACAGAGTTGGAGATAACACGAATAATTGACTTTTATTGGAAAACATTCTCCCAGCTGACCTCTAATGCTCAAAATTTATTGCTCAAAAGTTCATGTACTTAGAAATCAAAACAAGTTGTTGAACCTCAAAAGCCAAGGAACTGAATTTTCCCCCTCCTGCTTATAATAACCTGCATCCAAGCTAAGACTCCCTGAGGTCTGATTGGAAGAGGAAACATCCAGAAGGCAAAGAAGAAATTATCTAGGGTAAGAAAAACCTCAATAAATATAAAAGATAAAATCATATGACACACAGGTCAACTCTGCAGGTCATGACTGCGTGTTGCTGCCACTCATTCTGATGTTTTAGAGAGGACCAGCAGGAGACTCGACACAGGTAGGGGTCTTGGGAAACCCAGGGCTGTCATGTCCCACTCAGTAAATCAGTCATTTCCGCTCCCAGAACTTCCTTTTTCCAATCTGTGTTAGCCAAATGAGAGCGCTGGGAGGTAACCAGATGCCTTCTTTCAAATCGGCTCAGTTGTTTCTTCAGGTTTATTCGCAAGTCATGATTGAGCAGCATGAAGGACTGTTTGTCAGAAATGTCTACTCCTTCTTCAGGCTTCTGGATGCATCCTCTGGGAAGCCAGTGCAGAACATCCTCAAAAATGCATCTTCGCTCACCACAGCATTCCCTCCTTGAGCCCTGCTTTTTCGGTTCTACCACTTGCCGGTTTCGTTACATATCCAGGCTCATCTCCACCCTTCACATGACACCCACCATCATAAAATTACCTGGGGTGCTTTTGTTTTCATTTTTGTTTTGAGCCAGAGTCTTGCTATGTAGTTCAGGCTGGCCTTGAACTCACTATGTACCCCAGACTGGCTTTGAATGCACAGTAATCCTTCTGCCTCAGCCTCCTGAGTGCTGCAATCACAGGTATACGGCACCATGTCTGTCTTTACCTGGGGTTTTCACACTTCAGTAAGAATCCAATTCACAGTGAGGGTTCAATGTTACCTTCCCCAGGTACTCTGTTGTTTTGTTGTGCTGTGTTGAGTTCCTGTTTCTTTAGTCTGCCTCTTGACTGTGAAGCTCTGGAAGCCAGTGCAGAGTACCTCAAGCTTTCTCAAAAAGGTGAGAATGTCAGGTGGGGTGTGGTGGCCAAGGACAGCAAACTCTGCTGCCGAGCCAACGATAAGGTCAAGTGGAAGCACAGGTGGAAAGAAGGGTGACACAGGACTTCCCGTCCCCCAAGAGACACACCAGTGTGTGTCAAGTCATTAGTCTGGACAGGTGTTTTCAGCTCTCACCTGGAGTTCCAGCATAAATCTAAGGTCAGTCAATCCTTCCAGCTCTCTGAAGGAAAATCATTCCCAACATAGAAGGTATGCTGAGCTTTTTTCCTGCTGTGTGGGTTATGAGCCTTGCTCTTACTCACATAAGCATCTTTCTTCTAAGAAAGAAAACCACAAAGACCCTCACAAGAGTGACATGCTTAGAATGCTCTCATAAAAAAAGACAAGAAGCATTTGCTACCCAAAAGGAGCAGATATTCTTATTTTTAAAACAATAGTAATAACAACCTTCTGTCTCTCTCACACAGGATATGCAACTGCCTCACAATCTGTTATGGCTTGTGCCTAGATGTACCCCCAAAGCCTCATGCAGTCATAGGACTCTTTTGGAGGTGTCTGAATCTAGAGTACATGACTGATTCGTAGTGCAATGCTGGGATTAAGGGTGCTGGGGTTCAGAGTGAGTGATTGCCAGATCAGTCCACAGATTGGATTGCACCGCCCTAACCCCAGTAGCCTGGATTCAGTATAAGGGACAGAAGGAGGTTCATCTCCCCCTTTTTGCCTGCTGTTGCTTTTGCCACCTTCCATCATCATGAATAACTGCTGCCCTCTGCCACGTGCCACCCTGCCTTGGAGCCCTTATGCACTGAGCCCTCTACAAATTGTGAGCTAAATAAATCTTTCATCCCTTAACTTGTGAGTTTGGATATTTGGTCTCAGCAGCAAGGAAAGGAACTAAGACACCATCTCAGTAGAGAGCTGAACAGATAATGAAAAATAATGCAATCCACTGATTCCATGTCCTTCTCTAAGTTCTGTGTGAGCCCAACCACTGGACTGATAGCAGAGTCAAAGAGTACCAGGAGTGAGACAGAGTGTCATCTTTTCCAGGCCCAGCAGATACACTTAAGTAAATAAGACAACATAGTATAATTCAGTGTATTAGTCAACTTTCCATTGCTATAACAAAATGAGAATGAACTTATAAAGAGGAAAGTTTTGTTGTGGTTCATGATTTCAGAAGTTCCAGCTCATGGTCATCTGGTCCTGTTTGTTTGGGTCTGAGACACCACAGTACATCCTAGCAGAAACATGTGGCAGCGGGAAAAGAGGCAGAGACTGCCTGCCAATATACCTCTGAGGCCATGCTCCCAGTGACCTAACTTCCCTCCACTGGGCCCCATCTTCCAAAAGCTCCACCCTTTCCTAACAGCGCTGCAGGCTGGCCACCAAGCTCTTAGAATACGAGCCTTTGGGGCCACATTAGATCCAAACCATAACAAACAGGGACACAACTATTATCATCAGAACCCCACCTTCCAAAACCTCTAGAGAGAGCTAATACTCAACCTTGTTATGCAAACTGTGGTGCTGTGTGAGCAACATCAGCACTGCCATGGAGTTTGTTACAAACATTGCATATCTGAACTCAAACCAGATTTTCTAAATCACAACTCACATTCGGGGGAAAAAAACCCAAGTGATTCATAAACACATTAATGTTCCAGAAGTATTACTTCAGAGCATATTGATTCAATTTTTCAAAAGAAAAACATTTTTAGAAATGCCCTACCTTCTTACAGTTTTTGAGGCACAAGCATCCTTAAAATTCTTCCTTGAATTTCACTTATGCTACATAGACTACATATGTGCTACTTCTAATTACTGTTTTCTTGAATTTGTTTTCTCTCATTTTAATTACCTTAAGAAACAGTAGAGGAAATTCTACTGCTAAGGAAATGAAAGGTATAGCACCTGAAGATCAATCTTTAGTTTGTTGGTTTCTTTTTATATTCTCATTTTTTGGGATAGAAATGCAAACATTCCACAGTTTTGCAAATTTTTCTTCCGGTGTTTCTCCCTCTCCCTCTCCCTTTCTCCCTCCCTCCTCCTTCTCTTCTTTTCTCTCCTACTTCTCTCCATCTCCACAAAATCTCTTATCACAGTGAAACTCACATTCAATACTTCTCAGAATGCATGTTAATGTAGTTCATATGATTTCTGCTGACGTGATGTCCTTCTGATCCTTTTCCTCCTCCTATAGCACAGATTCTTCTCGGATGGATAGCTCCTCCTCCCGGGCCCCACGTGCTCTCCACTGTGCTGTGTGCATGTGCCTGTGTGTGGGAGGCCGCTACGAAGCAGTTCTGAGCAGGATATAAAATTTACTAATTGGCATTTTATTTATCTGCGAGCCTGTCCTAGGCCTAGGCCCCTTGCCTGGTGATGGGAGCTGATTCATAGTAAGGAAATTCTATGAATCACTGGTCCTGATCGAGGCCTGTAGTGGCCAATGAGGTCAGTGATACCTCAAAAGGCAAGGTAAAAAAGGCTGCAGCTGAGGACATATTGGCTCCATAATCAATTATGTTAATAGAGACTGCCCTGCAA